>JBBPCX010070966.1:0-7500 GCA_037974365.1 Hydrocynus forskahlii
CACACACACACACACACACACACACACACACACACATACACACACACACACACACACACACTCACACACACACACATTCACACACACACAAGATATGAGATCCCTCTTTATATTCTCCGTATCTCTCTCTCACTTGTATCTTCTTTTATTTCCACACAGGGCTTTTTAGGGTTCAGTTTGACCTCTTGACCTCACTATGCCTAAGATTCGGAGTCCTCTGCATGAACACGCCTGGAGCTCACAGAAAATATCAAGATTTATCAGCGGTTTCCAATGAAAATAACTTTCAGTGAGGCAGCTTTTAAAGGCATTTGGACGTCTGGTTCCATTCACCAATATGGAAAAATGACTGGCTGCCCGCTGCTTCACTTGGTGAATGGGTTTAAATACAGAGGAAGAATTTCACACTGTGGTGTGTCCACATATGACAAATTTACACTTAAGGGGACATATTATGCAAAACTAACTTTTTGCATTTTTTTGTATTTCCATTTGGGTCTCTACTGCTCCTATAAACACTCCAAGCACAAAAAAAATTTTATCTGTTTTCTGTGAGTCAGTTGAAAGATTTTGGTGTCAGGAATCATGTGCTTCTATGAGCCATTTGGACGACTCCCCTATTGTGACGTAATAATGGAGAAATTTGCATAGAACCGCCCCTCACCTGTCGAGCCCCACTGACAAGATTAGTCGAAGATCCTCCATTTTTGTGTGCTGGTTTTATGAGCACGCATAAGACGCCGAGCACTACGGCTACAGGCAAAGGCAAATCACTCATGAAGTGTTGTGTTCATCTCGCTCTGGGTCCGACTTGGGGTCCAACATATAGGGCTGATAGCGCCTCTGTTTTCCGCCATTTTCACGCGTGGTAAACGCGCCGCGTTAGCATGGGATGGGCGGGGCGTGGCCAGCAACAGCTTATTTGCATAAAAGTAACAGAGCCCTGAAACAGCTCATTTTGAAAGAGACTGAAACTGTCAAGAATAGAGCTGGTGAGTCTCTTTATGTGAGAGTGATTTTATGCAAAGAACTTAATGAACATGTTTTGTGGCCCCTGTTATAACTTGTTTAAAAAGAGGTATAATATGTCCCCTTTAACTGAATTCTAAACTTATTTTTTTGTACACACTTCCAAGATCTGCACAAAGACAGATTCCCGCCAACAAACACACTCCGAAAGTAGTTCAGCTAGTCTAGATTTGAGAGAAGTTCTACAGTATATTTAGGTCAACATCAAAAGCCTCAATCACGGCTCTGACACAGATCGGAGCTGTAACCAGCAGGGAGAAAGCTGAACAGCCGGGTTCTCCACATGCCTTCACTTGAACTGCCTCGTTCGAGCCGCAACCTGACCTCTAACACCATCCAGGCCGCGAGCGCCTCTTATAATCTCACAATGAGCTCTTACAAATGAGCCTGGCTTGAATTTGTTGGAGTGATACCATAGAAGAACCACTCAAAGAACCTCGCCAGTGCAAAAAACACTTACAGAACCACACTGGTAAATGACACCTGCCGCTGCAAAGAATGTTTGTCTTTATAGACCCCTCACATAATGCTAGAATCATTTAGGAGCCTTTCAGACTGGAGACAACACGAGTATAAGAACTTATGAGCATAATTATTCAGCTCTTAAACTCAAACCTCACTTTTTATATTGTCCCTGTGTTGAAGACTCCAGTCAGATCATACAGAGAAAGTGTTTTAGCACCCGTGGTCAACCAACTCTTTTTTACACGTTTCTTCACAGAATGCTTACCATAGGTTGTCTTGCAAATTTCTACTTTTGCAAAGGTGCATATAAACATGCACTAAAAAGGTGCATTATAGAAGATTTAATGGTATCTTTACCTCCAAAATCCCAAGCAATTTGCAGTTCTGTACTTGTGGTTAAACAGGAGGGCATATCTAGTAAGGCTGAGATCAAAAACACAACTGAACATCTACCTTACCGTCTCCAAAATGTTGCATATTCTATCCATTCCCCCTTAGCTACAATGTTTCTAATGCAACTAGTAATAGAAGCCTGGATCCACAAACTGTCAAATTAGTAAACTGCAAATCATGACACACACACTTCAAACCAGGTGAAATTGTACAGTAACTTCACAATTTGAACTTCAAGATGGTTTCTACTAACCTTCTAGTTAGTTTTTAGTCTATGTCACATTACTTAGCACCTCAAGACACAAGTGTGATAATTTAGGGATGCAGTTTACATAATGCTACTTACATAAGCTTCCATTGCTGATTTGTAAAATTAGCAGCTCTGAACAAGCAGATCATATACATTGGCTATGTTTGAGGGAAGAGAAAAACCTTTATGCAACCAGCAGCTCTGTGTGGGCTAACTGAGGGCTGGCAGCAGCTGTCAGTAGGTGTGTATGTGACAGACGGTGGTGATGTGTGTGTGTGGCAGAAGAGGTTACTCACCGCCTGAGTACAGATGACGCTCTAACGAAATACACACCAGCGCTGATGTGAAATTCCCTCCGTCCATTCATCATCTTTTCCATTACAGACACACTGAAGAGAGCCGTTCTTCAGGACCAATCAGAATAAAGCAACAGATCCATTTTAGAGCTGATACAGCTGAGTGGACACACCTCAGAAAGAATATCACCTGAACGAACGAGAGGAAGGAAGGAATGGGTGAAGAGAAAAATAAACAGATAAATCAATGAACAAATAGAAGAATGTACAGACATTTGAATGAAAGAATCAATGAAGGTCCAGAAGAATGAATAAATTAATGGAACAATCAATCAGTCAATCACTCAGTCAAACAGTTAATAGCAAAAATACCAAACAAAGAAAGTAAGAAAGAAAGAACATGAATGAATACAATATATAAATGAAACATTGTTATGAAGTTGGAATCTGACAGGGTGATGTCTAACTTCAATGAACTGATGAATGAATGAATGAATGAATGAATGGATGGATGGATGGATGAATGAATGAATGTAAGAGGGGCAGATGGATGGATGGATAAATGGATGTATGAATGAATGAGTGAATGAATGAATGAGTGGTCAGAGGGGCAGATGGATGGATGGATGGATGGATGGATGAAAGGATGAATGAATGAATGTTATAGTGTTGATGTCTGTGAGGGTAGTGTCTAACTTGAAAGAATGAAAGAGTGAATGGAAGGATGGATGGATGGACAGATGGAAAAAAAATTAATTGATGTTTGTATGAATTCATGAATTAATGAAGGAACGGATGAATGAATGAACAAACAAATGAATGTTATGCTATTGGTGACTGTAAGAGTCCAACTTGAATGATTGACAAAATGAATGACCAAAGTGAATCAATCAATCAATCAGTCAATCAATCAACAAACATATTTACTAACAAACAAATGAAAGACCAAATTAATGTATGAATTGATAAATGATGAAATGACTGAATGAACAAACAAAAGAACAAATGAATGAATAAACATCACTGAACCCTCAATCCTGGATGTACATAAAAGACAACACTTAACGTCGCTCTTCCCTTCGTGCGGTTTGTGTACAATAACTCCTCGCCTGTTTATCCAGACTTACCGATATGGCCCACCTGTTACACCCACCAGTCAACAAAGAAAACACTAAACTACTCTGGCACATACCAAAAGCATCAAAATCTTTATTTAAGTGAGTTTAAGAACCGCATGTGAACTTGAATGGAAGAGGTTATTCCAAGGAGATAAACCCAAATGTGCTACCAAGTCTGAAATTACGAAATAAAGCTCTTTGAGCCCCTCACCTGTATATCTGATCAATTAAATTAAAGATGGAAATCTCCCCAGCGAAGCTTCATGGAAAGATGCCTTGAAAGATGCGCATCGGCTGGGTTTATTGCTTTCCAAGTCAAAGGCAATAAGACGCAGGGCTGAACGAGATAAACGCCTGCTTGGCTTACAGAGCTTTAGAGAGCGCTGACCTCTAAAAAACACACAAATCTCTCATCAAACACGACCTCCCAAATCTCCACTACGAGTGTAAATGTCCTTACAATCATGAATCCCGCCAGAATTTTCGTGACAAATCTTATAAAAACGTATACGTTATGCCATTCACAACTGAAGGGTCACTTTCTGAGCTCCACCAAATCCACAGGTCCGATATATAAGTGTAGAATTATGGAATAATACCTGCAATTCTGTACTTATTTACACACAACTGCCTACTTCTTGTAAATGTTTAATTGGGGTCCAAGCACCAATTGTCCTTATAACAGATGCGTAGTTTATTAACCCCCTTGATGATGACTGGTCAGAATAAAGGACCAGTGTTGTTGTTATTTGGGTGATGGACTATTCTCAGCATGGCAGTGACACCGTTTTTTTATCATGGTGTCCTAGTTATTAGGGAGTTGGCCCTGTGATCAGAGGTTTGTGGGTTCATGTACCCATGTGTGTGTGTGTGTGTGTATTTCCACTGTGTTCTAATATTTATTTATATATCCACTCTGTACATACATACAGTTCCAAGAGCACCCGCGTATGTGAAAAAACGTTGCTGTGATGTGGGAAAGAAAGTGCCTATTTTTATAGTGTAAACCCTCAATATGCTCCCAAAACACATTTATTTCATTTTAAACTTATTACCCTTAAAGAAAATGTAAAGGTAAATGTAAAGGTACTGTACAGTTAACACTGAACTCCTGCAGTGCTAGAATGTAAATACCAGTGTTACCCCTGTATAGACTGGACTGTAATTCATACAGCGCGTTTTCTTTGGTATAAGCAGGTAAATACAGTAATAAATGCATTTAATTTACAGTAATAAAAAAAATGAAAAACATGAGTCGCTCCACAGGGGAAATTCTGGACTGCAGCGTTACAGGGCAGCAGCCAGTCAGCAGCAAGGAGAAATAAATAACTTTTTTAGATTGGTTACTTTCATACCTCCCTCTTCTGAGTACCGCGGTATTTCACCGTCCCAAGACGCCTTTCTTTATGTTCTCTTGTCAGTACCAAAACATTTATAGTTACTTTTTATTTGGAAATGTAACTGAATATATGTTAATATTTATGTTACAAAATTTGTCAATTTTATTTTTCTTAATAATTTAGAACTAAAATGCATAAAAAATTATATATTGCCTTGAAAAAAGCTGTGACATCCGGGCCTCGTCTGCCATGCCCACTCGTCCTCGTGCTGGTTGTTTATGTTTAGGCGCGGTGCTTTGCAATCCAGCACGAGGATGAGGGGGCGTGGTGGACAAGGCCTGGATGTCACAAGAGCAAAAAAATTGCGGAGGATACCTGCAGTTTCCATGTTAGTGTGGGGGTTATTAGTTTGGTTCTCAGAAAAATCCACGCTGGACTGAAACAGCGACTGCTGATCCACGTTAAATTGGGGGGATACTGTACATATATAAATATATATATATATATACATTTTTACAATACACATGCACACATTTTAATTTTATTCTATTTTTATATTTCCAGATTGTATAGTGCACATTTGTATTTTTATTCTACTTTATTCTATTTCATTGATTTACATTTTTTGCAGCTTTGTTTCTGTCCACTTTTTGCCCTGTAATAAAGGTTTATCTTATCTTATCTTACTGTGAAATGGGTTCACATGTGGGACAGCTGGTGGCCTAGTGGTTAGGGAGTTGGCCCTGTGATCAGTAGGTTGTGGGTTCGATTCCCAAGACTGCTAGCAGCACCTCTGAGGTTCCCTTGAGTAAGGTACCGTCCCCACACTCTGCTCCCCAGGCGCTGTGTTCCTGGCTGCCCGCTGCTTCACTTGGTGAATGGGTTAAATACAGAGGAAGAGGTTCGCGCTGTGGTGTGTTCATGTATGGCAAAAGGTCACTTTACACCAGCGCGCGCACACACACTTTAATTGCGCGTGTGATGGACGTAAATAAATCATGCTGTTAAGTTTCCTCTGAATGTATGCAGGCACACGAAAATGTCATTGTATGTGTTGTGCTAATGGGCTTTTGTGGTCATCTCCTTTAGTATCACTGCTATTGCTACTGTTCTTATTCACTGTATGAACATGTTTTTATTTTGATTTTTTGTGTTTTGTCCACTTTGTGCGTTATTTTAGGAGATAAAACAGATGTGATTACTGAATCCATTACTGCCACACCCATCGTAATACCCCAACATTAAACTTACAGCGGATAATTTGCATACACTAGCTGTTGCTGGCCACTTTATCTGAAACCCTGCAACTATAGTTATTTGTTTAGTAATTTATTCATTTATTTTTATTTCTAAGCAGTGGCTGCCCTTTACGTTGCAGTCCAAAATGTCTAAGAATAAAATTTTATAAATGTTGTTTCTATAGCCTGATGTCACGTTTGGTTACTCCCCCGTCGGATCCCTCTTCTTCATTTTGGGATTTCTACGGATCTCATTGGTCAGGGCTTGAGTCGAGGCCCAGGCTTTGATTGAAAACCCTTACAGACACCTGCACTGCTCTCTCAGCCCCAGTTTCTGAGCCTATTACACCCAGTCCCCCAACACACACACACACACACACATACACACACACACACAGCAGCCACCCTCTCCCTCCCCCCACAGCCGCCCTGCAGCCTCGTAAATAAGGCATACTCGAGAACTGAAGCTGCGCGAGATAAATAAATGAGGCTTCGGCCACTTCTTTTAGCCACAAGAGAGGGAAAGGTCAGTGGGAAGTTGGGGAGGTATTAGCGGCGGGTGATGAGCTCCAGCGGAAAGCCAGAGGGGACGGAGATGGGTGGGGTGTGATGCCAGGTCAGTGGGGTGAAGCCTTTGTGCAGTGCGGAGTGAGAGAGATGGGCATTTAGAGGCTCATCTGTCACACGGATGGCCTATTAAACCTGCTTTTGAGGGAGGAAGAGTCAGGGAGAGACAGATTACACCACGAGAAGGATTGCACACGAGTGATAAGTCGGTGCACCACACACAAGCAAATATGGGCAACAGTACAAAGGTTTGCATTCGCCATCCAAGAGTTTAGAATCGATTTGGCTGCGGATGCATGTTTAATCTTGCGCAACTTCACAGATTTCAAGTAAACTACTTATCCTTGATCCGTCCACCAATTCTGGTTTGGGTGAGAATGACATTTTATGCGTTTTTAGGTTTTACTGAAGACGAAGGGTGCTACAACAAAGCAGTAACCATAACTAGAGAGATTTGCTGGTGGCCCTAAAAACACTGGTAATTCAGTTCTAACAACCTCTCATTATCCCACGGAATTAAACATGCTGTTGTTGTCACTGCGCCTCTGAGGCTGAAGTATGTACGGTCTTGATCCACCCCGCATTTCTCCACATTTTGCTACAAAGATCCAGACGTTCTTATATTTTAATGTGGTCTTGGAACAGTTCTCCAGGCTTCCTGAAGGACTTTCAAAGACTCTCAAATTCAAGACACTTCAAAGATTTCCAGTCCAGTCCCTGAACCTGACCAGTTTCAGAGGAATGCGTAATAGGATAATTTAGAGCTCATCCGACAGAAGAACAGACTTTATATAGCTTAAAATG
>JBBPCX010070967.1:0-2500 GCA_037974365.1 Hydrocynus forskahlii
CAGAGAGCAGCTTCTCTCCTGACTCTCCTGGGTGGTTGTAGGTCAGATCCAGTTCTTTCAGGTGTGAGGGGTCAGAGTCTGTGGAGGATCAAATATTTCACAAAAATATTTCACCAATCTTTTTCTGGTCACAGACAAAACATGATGAATCTCAGTATAAAGAGAAGCAGGTACATTTTTTATTTAAGCAATAAGACGCATCCACTCTCTAAAATAACAAGATTTGAAGAATATGATGAAAACATCATTCAAATAACTGTGTAAAATGAATCTGAATCAGAGATTTATAACAGAATGTCTGATGTTTTTGGAAGATTTTAGTGGTTAAAGTTACACATATGAGCATTTTCACATTGTTATATCACATGATCACAATGTGCTCATATTTCACATTATTATACACAGAGCCTGAACACAGGACTGTATATTTGTAGCCGGCACGGCCTGCCCTTCCCGGCCACACTGCGTTGTGTTCTGGTGCAAGACAAACTACTGGACACTGGCAACTTCCTGTTCTGGCTCTTTATTTGATGTGGGACTCTGTATGGAATCTGTGTGAAATCATAAGAGAGCACAGACACTTATCTTATCCCCAGCGTTCATAAAAGAAAACCTCCACCAGCCAAACCAAACTCAGACTCACTACACTGGTGATAAAAAAACCCTAAACAGTCTAAATAGCAAAATAAAATAACATTACTGCCATGGAAACACAAATATCAATGACATATAAATAAATTCACACATACCAGGGAATACATGAACCAGAAACCATTACACAAAACGCTGGAAACCAACTAAAACTGAACGAGTAAGACACTGTAATGAAAACACATAAAACACATACCTGTGTGAAATCATAAGAGAGCACAGACACTTTTCTTATCCCCAGCGTTCATAAAAGAAAACCTACCATGAAAAAGAAATCAGTTGGGACATGTAGGCAACACGAACGCAAAGATAAAATGGTGACTGCTAATCTGAGCCTGTGTTATGCCTCATGGTGGCTAGCTAGCTAGCTTAAGCTCTCTCAAAACATGTCTACAGGTAATGTAAGTAAACACAAAACAGTATTCATATCTTTGTACAACAGAACACTTGTAGGAACTCCCATATACACTGAAATCCACATAAAAACACATAAATCTCCTATTTACAAATGCACTGCTCCGGATACGTACCTCCGCCAGCCAAACCAAACTCAGACTGACCAGAGGACGCCTATACTGCAGTACATAAAGCACGCTCCTACATCCTACAGAGGGCGCTCTAACCTAACATATCATGTTGGTGACAACCACAAGTTAACTGCTAAATGGCAAAAACACATAAAAGATTTTGGTGAAATACACCCACACCCTTCTTTTACTTATAAAAGAAGACAATGTTATAAATGCACTGGATATTTTTCTTATCTGTTACACATGAACTGTTTTCTCTCTTATAACTGCCGAAGCACTTGTTCACAACATTACCGGAGAAGTGCCAAAGATAAATCCAGGACAAGAGTGTTCACTCGCTCACGGAGCTGCACAGACAATAAGACAAAGATCATTTGTGGTATAGATGTCCTACTTTGATCAGATTTCCAAAACAACACATTTGAACCATATTTAGTATTAATTTACTCATGCTATTTATTGACTATGAACTTTTGTGTAATTTAATGAACTAATTATTGTCTTTGAACAAAAGGCATCACAGTTAGTGCCATGATTTCTGCTCTGTGAAGAGAACAGAGGCACTGATGTGTTTTGAAAATAGTGAAGGATTACTGGGAAGTTGAACTTCAGCTTGATGATACCTTGCTAAAAAGACTCTGGGTTGGGCTAAAATAGTGAAAGCTTTGGTACTTATACATAAAATATTGTACATACACACACGCACACTCACACTCAAACACATACACAAACACACACACACACACACTGACACAGCTAATGCTAAGCGAATGCTATTGCTACGCTAAGGCTAATGCTAACTGTAATGCTATGCTAATGCTATGTTAATGCTATGCTAATGCCAATGCTTTTCTAATACTAATGCAATGTTTATGCTAATGCTAATACTAACGCTATACGAATGCCATGTTAACAGTAATGCTACTGTTATGTTATTGCTGGATAACTTCTGTAAAGTGACCTTGAGAGTCGTGAAAGGTGCTTGTAAATGAAATTTACGATTATTATTATTATTATAATGCTATTCTAATGCTAATTATATGTTAATGCTAATGCTAGGCTAATCTTACTGTTAATGTTAATGGAAGGCTAATGCTAATGTTAATGCTAGGCTAATGCTAATTCTGCATTGTAATGCTAATGTTATGTTAATGCTATGCTAACATTAATGTTAATGTTAATGCTAATATTATATTAATGCTATGCTAATATAATGCTAATGCTATGTAACGCTAATGATAACAGTAATGCTAACGTTAATGCTATGCTAATGCTAATGGAAATGCTAATGCTGCGGTCTAATAGTAACGCTCATGCTG
>JBBPCX010070967.1:7500-10306 GCA_037974365.1 Hydrocynus forskahlii
CTGGGGTTCAGGGATTTGGTGTTGGCGTCCCTGGAGGTCTCCCAGAAACAAGGGGGGGAAGGAATGAGGTTCCAGTCAAACTCAGGGGTCCGGACCCAGGATCTATCGAGAAGCTCCTGGAGGTCCAGGGTTGGGTCCCCAGACCTCATATGAGGTTCTCAAGAGGTCCTGGGGTCTGGGATCCGGTCCCGAGACCTATTGAGAACCTCCTACGTGGTCCGGGGTTCCGAGGTCTGGACCCGGGACCTCTCGAGGAGCTTCTGGCGGGACTTGTTTCTGAGGGATCCATGTTTCTGAGGGACAACCAGAGACCCCCAGGGAGGTCCCTCAATCAAATGAGTCGAATATGATTGAAAATTGATTTGAAAAGGAATTCAAAAGGTGTCAATTGAATTACATAAGAGTCAAATTAATCAAATCAAATGAGTCGAATCAAATGAGTCAAATGAGAACCAAATGAGTCAATATTGAATCAAATAAGTCAAAAATGAATCGAATATGCTTCAAACTGTACAGAAACCAATAAGGACTCAAATGAATCAAATGTGTCGAATAGGAATCAAAATTGATTCGAAAATGAATAAAAAAGGAGTCAAACGAATCGAAAAAGTCAAATGAGTCTGATCAAATGAGTCAAATCAAATGAGTCGAATCAAATAAGTAAAATAGGAATCAAATAGGAATCAAATGAGTCAATATTGAATTCAACTGAAATCAATGAGGGCTCAAAATAATCAAATTATTTCAATATGAATCAAACTGTACAGAAATCAATTCGGACTCAAATTAATCAAATGAGTCGAATCAAATGTCTCATATGAAACTTTACAGATATCAATTCGGACTCAATCGAATCAAATGAATCAAATGAGTTCAATATGAATCAAACTGTACAGAATTCAATTTGGACTTAAACGAATCAAAGTAATCCAATGAGTTCAATACGAATCAAAATGTATAGAAATCAATTCGGACTCAAACGAATCAAATGAATCAAATGAGTTCAATATGAATCCAAATGTGTAGAAATCAATGAGGACTCAAATGAATCAAATGAGTTCAGTATCAATCAAAATGTACAAAAATCAACGCGGACTCGAACGAGGGACCACCAGGGACTTTCGAGGACCACCAGGTGGTTCCCGGACGTCCCTGGACGTCGCACGAGGACTCACTCGCACACGCGCCTCCGTCAGGTTGGTCCAGACGGCGATCTCCTCGCGCGTGCTCATGTCCGGGTAGCGGTTGCGCTGGAACGTGGCCTCGAGCTCCTGGAGCTGCGCGCTGGTGAAGTGCGTGCGCTGCCGCCGCGCCTTCTTCTGCGTCGGCGCCGTGTCGTCCGACGCGCCGCATGCGCGCCCCTTCTCTGCGGGAAGGGGAGGAGAGAAACACGCCAATCAATTTGGACTCATTGGACCCGGAGTCAATTTTGACTCACTCGACCCCTTTCTGATTCAATCCGAAGTCAATTTTGATTCATTCGACCCCTTTCTGATTCAATCCGGAGTCAATTTTGGCTCATTCGACTCCTTTCTGATTCAATCCGGAGTCAGTTTTGACTCAAATTGAATTTTATTTTGATTCATTTGATTCAATTTTGACTCATTTGATTCCTTTCTGATTCAATCTGGATTCATTTTTGATTCAAATTGAATTTGATTTTGATTCATTTGATTCAATTTTGATTCATATTTGATTCATTTGATTCAATTTTGATTCGTTTTCGATTCCATTTTTGATTCATTTTCATTCATTAGATTCCATTTTGATTCATAATTCATTCCTCTGGATTCAATCTGGACTCAGTTTGACTTTGATTCCATTTTGATTAATTAGATAAAATTTAGATTCATATGTCATTCAGTTTTTATTCAATTTGGATTCCTATTTCATACCGTTTTAATTCCATTTTGATTCATATTTCATTCATTTTGATTCATTTGATTCCATTTTGATTCATTTGATTCCATTTTGATTCATATTTCATTTTTTTAATTCAATTTTGATTCATACTTCATTCAACTCCATCCTTCAATTTGGACTCAATTTGATTTTGATTCAATAATGACTCATTTGATTCCATTTTGATTCATTTGATTCCATTTTGATTCATTTGATTCAATTTTGACTCATTTGATTCCATTTTGAATTGTTTTCTGCTCAGCATTGATTCCATTTTGATTCATCTTTCATTCACTATGATTCGAATTTGACTCGATTCGATTCTTATTTGATTCATACTGGTTTCAAATGTATTTCAGTTTTGATTCAAATTTCATTCGAACTGGACTCCTATTTGATTCCTGTCGATTCGATTTATATACAGTATGAAAAAGGATTGGGACGCGACCCAATGTCTCAGTATTTTTTTTTTCATATGGCTAGTGTGTGTGTGTGTGTGTGTGTGTGTGTGTGTGTGTGTGTACCCGCCGCCTCCGTGTCCGTGGACTCGCTGCTGGACGCCGCCTCCGGCGCGGTTCTAGATACGTGGAACGGCGCCTCCATGTTCCGGCTGCGTTCCGAATCCATCCTGAAGTGGAATAAAAGAGAGAGAGAGTGTATATATATATATATACCGAGAGAGAGAAAGAGAGAGAGAGAGACTATAGCTTTCTATATATATAGAGAGAGAATTTAGCTTTCTATAGGGAGAGAGAGAGAGAGATAGAGAGAGAAAGAGAGAGAGAGAGACTATAGCTTTCTAGAGAGAGTGGAGAGAGAGAGAGAGAGAGCGAGAGAGACTATAGCTTTCTATATATATATATATATATATATATATATATATATATAGAGAGAGAGAGAGAGA
>JBBPCX010070968.1:0-10306 GCA_037974365.1 Hydrocynus forskahlii
GTGTGTGTGTGTGTGTGTGTGTGTGTGTGTGTGTGTGTGTGTGTGTGTGTGTGTGTGTGTGTGTGTGTGTGGGCGTGCGTATTGCCTGTTTTTTTTCCGCAGCCTAACAATAGGAGAATTGTATTGTTGTTTTCTCCCTCAGGATCTCTCTTTATCTCTCTCTCTTTCTTTTTGATTAGCTTTATAGTCTTAAAAAACTAAAGCAAAAAATATCTTTTTTTAGACCTTCTTTCTTTTTCCAATGACATATTTTGGAATAATTAAAAGGCTGATTCATTTAAGTCTGTTTTTATTGTTTGGGGTTGTTTGGGACTCATTTTAAATAGCTGGTACATTACATGATTACTTACATAGTCAATAGTGGTTCTGCTTTTCACTCTTTCTGGAGAAACTGAGTGCAGTAATTTGTGATCATTTTAGGCATTTTATTTCTTTTTAAGGCCTTCTGTCTTTCTCCTTTTTGTATGCTGTCTCTTTGCCTCTCTGTCTCTCTGTGCCTCTTTATCCTCAAGTGACCTCCTTTCTGTACTGTAAATAACTGACTGTGTTTGCCTGTTTTTTTTTTGTTTTGTTTTTGTTTTTTTTACCCAGATCCCGTCAACCGTGGTGAGGTGCGATGTTTTCTTCAAACATACACACACACACAAACCTTTTTTGACAGAAGAGTTGTTGCCTGCCCTGGCACTGCTCTCATCAGCACATTTTCCTCTCCACTCTATTGCAGCTTTTCCTCTTGTTTTTCCTCTCTCAGTTTGCATTAGATTGCATCTCATATTTCCGCTGCTTTCCATTGCTAGCAGCACTGCCACTGGACTTGTGTGTGTGTGTGTGTGTCTCAGGGTTGTCAGATGGGGCTGATGATTGCTGGATGTTTATGATAATTTCCCATGTCTCAGAGATGTAATGTCAAGATAACAGACAGCTTCAGCCTGCAGTCTTGAAGGTGTGTGTGTGAGAGCGAGAGAGAGAGAGAGCGAGCGAGAGAGAGAGCGAGCGAGAGAGCGAGCGAGCGAGAGAGAGAGCGAGCGAGCGAGAGAGAGAGAGAGCGAGAGAGAGAGCGAGAGAGAGAGCGCATGCATCTGTGTGCCTGTACGTTTATACATATTCAAATCCATCACAAACAGAGACAGAATTTGACAAACATGCAGTAGAGGGCTCAGCTGTCCAGATCATGCATCTTTTTTGTGTATTATTGATGTTTGCATCTGACAGTGAATTGTTGGAGCACTTCTTTTCTCCAGAGGCTGCAATGCAAAACATTTCACTTTTCACACGTTTGAAAACCAGAAGTTTCTGCATTCAGTATTATTTAAGTATTGTCGCAGTTATTCTACGACTTTCACTAACAATTATATTAGTAATGAATTAACCTGTTAATAATTTCTATGATTATTTGAGTGATTGTTCTTTTTCTTTTTTTTTTTACCTTAGGACCCTGAGAATATTTTCCCATTTCTGCATAACTTGTTTTTTTCTAATACTTAAACCCCTAAAGAAGTGTCTCATATCCCCTTTTTGAGCACAACCTAACCATTATGATGAAAAGCTTTCTATTTGGACACCACAGATCCCTACATTCACATGATTGGGCTTCTCACACCCCGTTTTTTTTTTTGTTTGTTTTTATGATCAAAAATTAAAAAATGTAATTTAGACTTTTAACATTTTAAAATTAAATTAAAATTTTTAAAGTTCCAAATACCATAAAATTAATGTTTGTTCAGTGTTTTATATCTTTGATTCTACACAATGTTTCATCACAAAATAAAGCTTCCTGTGAGGTGTGAAGCCTTGTCAAGGAACCTCCAACTAAAAAAACGTTTTAGCAGCATTACACTTCCAGTGTGACGGTGTGTTGTTCATGTGCTGAGACCAAACAGTTAAAAGTGAACATTAAAAAATTATGGATAATCTTTCAAAGATTCAAAAATGAATTTAAAGACAAAAAAACATTAAGAATGTATAGAAATGGAAATGTCCATCAGGCTCTGTGTATTTAGTTTAAGTGAACCAGTGGGACAGTTTGAAATATATCCTTTTACACAAATTGACAACATTGATGTTTCATTAGTAAGGTACATCAATAAAGTCACTTTTTGCCTTTGAATCTACATGATAACATGATTCCTCTGTGCTGTTGTCACATTTATTTTGTCATGATCTTTAACAAAGTTTCAAGCTATTTGATGTGTCACATGCTTGAATTTTAAATGAGGAATGTACTTCACTCTTCACTTGCCATTTATTGTTACCCTGTACTGAATGTGTGCTCACACTCAGAAACTCACAGCTGAATAATAATAAGCAATAATGGGAACTAGACTGCATTTCCGCAGAGAAAAGGCAAAGTGTGCTTGCTCACTTCTAGATGGCCTAGGTAGTCTATCTATGTATATATTATAATAATAATAATAATAATAATAATAATAAAAATTATAATAATAAAAATAATCTCTATATATATATCTATTTATGCTTCTCTTTTAGAAGGCAGATTTCATTGCCAGAATGTCCTCTCTCCCCTTATCTGTGTTTTTCAACTTACTTCAGTGGTTTTACAAGGTTTAAAAGTGGATTTTTACTTTGAAATCACAGTTTAAACTGTTTTTTTGCTGCTCTCACTCTAACAGCTAGAGTGGATGACATAATCGCTCCAAAGTTCTACCCATTCGTTCGTATGGGCCATTTTTTTGCCAGAAAAACGGGAATAACAAACAAATGACAAGGCGGAGCATAAAGCTGTGAACAAGCACACTATTCCAGATTGGTCCCGACGTGTCCGAGTTGGAACGGTGTCTATCTCGAAAGCCCTGGGAGGAGTAGCGGGCCAAAAAATGGGTGAACGGAATAAAGACAAAGAAGATAACTAGACTGCATTTCCGCAGAGAAAATGCAGAGTGTGCTTGCTCAAATGCAGAACACAGCATTAGCGTCAGCATTATCATCAGCATTAGCATTATCATCAGCGTTAGCATTATCATTAACATTAGCGTTAGCATTATCATTAACATTAGCGTTAGCATTATCATTAACATTAGCGTTAGCTAACTGTTAACGTTAGCATTAGCATAGCATTCACATTAACATAGCATTAACATTAGCATTCGCGTGGCCTTAATGCATGTGTGTCCCAATGCTATTGTTCGGTTTAAACAGGTGTGTCTGTGGGGGCGTGGCCGGAGGTCTCATATAAAGCTGCAGCAAGCACACTAACTAGACTGCATTTCCGCAGAGAAAATGCAAAGTGTACTTGCTCAAACTTAGTGTTGGCATTAGCGTTAGCATTAGCGTTTCCATTAGCATCACTGTTAGCGTTAACATTAACATAGCATTATCATAGCATTAGTGAGAGTGTTTGTGTCCCAATACTTTTGTCCACATAATTTTGTATGACAGCTGTGTCCCAATACTTTTGTTTAGTTTAAACAGGTGTGTCTGTGGGTATGTGGCCTGAGGTCACAAATGAAGTTTCATAAGGTTTGGTCACTGTATGGAGCCTGGAAGTTTCTTCTTCTGAAACTGCATTTATTTCAGTAGGGTTAAAAATGAATGGAAGTGAATGGGGAAAAAAGGGATGAGCGAAAGAAAAGGAAAAGGAAAAGGTCTTCACCTACCACGTTTGTGTGTCGGGGAAGTTGGGCTGACGTATCATATGAAGTTTGGTGGGTTTCGGACAAAGCGTGTCCGAGCAGGACTATCTGAAAGTTCAGGGTGACAATACTGTTGCAAATCGTTTTTGCCGGAAAAATGGGAATAACGAACGAATGACAAGACGTATCAAAAAGCTGTGAACAAGCCCGTAATTCCAGATTGGGCCCAGCGTTTCAGAGTTGGAACGGTGTCTCTATCTCGAAAGCCCTGGAAGGAGTAGCATGCCAAAAAATAAAGACGAAAACGGAAGAATAAAGACAAAGATAATAAAACTTAAGAAGAACTATAGTGTGCTTGCTCTGTAAGCACACAGCAGCTTGAGCAAGCACACTAATGTTCTAATGTTAATAAAGCAGTAATACATCTTAATAGTAGTAGTATTATTAAGTAGTAATACTGAAAATCACAATTACGAATGTATTTTTTCCTGTCAGTGCAAAACATGCCTCGAGGTTATCTTAAGATAATATTAAATAGAATTTTCAATACATTCAAATATTTTGTATTCTTAGCTCTATTACTACAATGTGATTGATAAGGAAATCGTATATAGAGCAGTAATAACTTGACTTCGAAGGGTTAAACGCTGTCACAGGTTTATTCCTGTGCCAGACCATTCTGCCCCACTTTCCTGACTCGTCTGAATTCAAAAGGTTTTCATGGCCTCCCTCAGAGGAAGGCCAGTATTTGAACATAGCTCAGTCCAGTCTGTGTTTGTCAGAGGAAAGGCTGCTAACAATGGCCTCGTCCTGTCATCCTGTTGTCCTCTAGCTTTTTATAGGACTGTGTTATTTGCAACACACACACACACTTTCTCTCTCGTCACTGTATTTTTTCTCACCCTTTTTCATTCCTTTCAATACTTCATCTATATATATGTAATGAACTGGGATTTTTGCAATCCCCCATTTGAACGTCTGTGTGTGTGTGTGTGTGTGTGTGTGTGTGTTTGTGTGTCTGTATTTGTTCACAAACTTGACCTATTTGTGTCATGAAAGGCATAGACTGCAGCTCATGTTTACTGCTCCAGCATCCGCTCCATGTATTGTTCAGCATTCCGGCTCTAGCTTCCAGTTCCTTGCTCTGTTTACTGGTCCGTTGGTCTGTAAGCATGGTTTTATAATGGATTATGCCTCTTTCATACGAAATGAGACTGAATGACCTTCCAATGTTGTAAACATACTCAGTTAACCTTCAGCTAAAGCTGTATTATTTTATAAACCGTAGGACTCACGTCTGTAAATGATTCAGAAACTGCAATAAAAGTAATGTAAGTTATTTGGTTGAGAGGACCCTTTTTCCTTTTAAGGGTTAAAGTGATACATTCATTCAATGATGTTCATTAAAGATTTACAATAAAGGAGTGTAAAATGAAGATGTAGCAAACCTACAGAATGTTCATTGGTGTTCTCCCTCTGATGTATATTGTGTGCTGTAGGCTGGCTTTTAAAAATTGAGACTTGAATGCAACTGGTCGCATGTTAGTTGCAGGCAGCATAACTTGTACGTGCCTTCAGACTCACATGAAACAGTTCAAAATCAGAAGCCATTAATGATCTGTGAAGGTATTTACATTTCCATATTAGTAGCTGTTTATATTTGTCGACTCCTGAAATTAGCGGGGATTATGTTCCAAGAGCACCCCCAACAAACTGTGAAAAACTGTGAATTTGTGATGTGGTAAAAAAATACCTATAAATGCCTATTTTTATAGTCTAAACCCTAAATAACCCCACAAATATGCTCCCAAAACACTAATTTCATTTTAATCACAGCTTAATACATTATCCCTAAAAAATTTAAAGGTAAACTTGAGATAGCTACACGCAGGAAACTGTTATGATGCGGGAATGCTGGACTGCATCTGCCAGACTGCATCTGCCAATCAGCAGCAAAGAGAAATGAACCACTTAACCACTTTCAAACCTTCTATCTCTGAGTACAGGGATATTTCACCATCCTGAGATGCTTTCATATATGGTTGCTTTGTGTTCTCTTGACAGTACTAAAAAATTATAGGTATATTTTATATGAAATTTTGCTGAATTTATGTTAATATCGATGCATGAAAAATTTTGCCACGAAAAAGCCAAAACATGGGGAGGAATTTGCAGTTTCCGCAAATTTGCTGGGGTTTCTGGGAACAATTATTACTTAGGTTCTAAGAAACAATCTGTGAATGATTGAGGGTACACTGTATTTGCTTTTTAAATCTGTTCTAGGTATCCTAAGCTATTCAAGTGGTCAATACAATGTACTTGCAAGCACACTAAAGAGTGCATCTCAGTCTCCTCTTCTGTGATAATTCAGTCCTTTGGATAACAAAAGAATCTCCACCTTGTGTAAAATTATGCGGCATCATAATAAGTAAAAATGAACAGTCAATCTAAGGAGCACATGAAATTAGCTTTGAGGAAAACCTGTTTGTTGTTATGGCTCACGTAACTTAAAAAAAGTTGCTCTGTAATAACTCATTTTTGGTTATTCAGAACAACCCTGTTTTATTTTCCTTTCCATTGATCTGCTGAAATTAATCAATTGAAATATCATTAAGAGGTGATCGCAGGATGTGAGATACTACTGCACCTGGCTGCCAAAAAAAAGAATGTAGGAATCCTGAGTGACCTTAGTCCTATCAAAAAAAATCACAAGTTCAGCTCCTGGTGATTCCAGCACAGTTGGGCCGATTGAAATATAGCACAGTTCATATACAAAGGTAATTCAAAGTAATTTACATAAATGTGAAAAGAACATAAGAAAGAAAAAAAATCAAAGTACTTCAGTGTATAAAACATGAAAAATATACAGAAGTACTCAAGTGTTTTCCAGCACCCAAATTGAAGATTTAACCTTCATTTAATCTTCAGGAGAACTGATTAAAACCGGGGAAAACAGTGACACTATTATTTTGGCATCCTGAGTGAGGAGGATGAATGGCAGCCATGAGTAAATTATACTTTAAAATAATACAAAAACGCAGTGCCTGGGAAGCAGTGTGTGGGGGTGGTACCTTGCTCAAGGGTACCTCGGTGGTGCCACTAGTAGTCCTAGGATTCGAGGGCCCATATCGTCACTTTTCTGGAATTAAAAAGGCTTGAAGTCTGTAAATATTGTTTCAAATAGTAGGTTTTCTCCCCTCATCCATATAGTACAACTATGGAAAACAAGCACATTTAGATATATCTCCTTATTCTGACTACAGCAGCTCCCATTCATGTGTTGATTTGCCAACACCTTTAAGGGTTAATAATTAGACTTTTCTTGGATTACATGAAGACCTGAGTTTATCAGAACACCCTAACTTACCTGGAGCTGCGATTGCTCACCCTGTCAGAAAACTGTGTTTGGTTAGAGGCTCTTTTGCATATTGCAGCCTTTTTTGATATCAGTATTGCAGAGACCAGTATTGTGGTAACAATTATCAGACAATGTACCGTGCATCTCTACTGCGTATCTGTGGTAATCAGTATTGTTGTTCTGAAGGATGTTACCCCTAAGGAGCATGTAAAAACCCAGTACAGGTTGCACAAATATCAAGGCCTTTATCATCACTAGCTTGGCTCTGAAACCATCAGCAGTAAATTATTTTTGACAGTGTTGGAGCATTAGTTGCTACTTTGCAGAAGAGACTTGGAAGCAAAGGTTTGTATGCCTGTGTATTTGTGAAGGTGGGAGAGTGAAAGAGAGACCAACTGCTCTGGACGTTCTTCAGTAGTGACCATTTTTAATTAGATATGCTCCCTTATGAGTCTCTCTCTCTCTCTCTCTCTCTCTCTCTCACTTTCGCAATCTCTCTCTCTCTCTCTCTCTCTTCTCTTTCTCTGGCTGTCTGGTTTTCTGGAAATGTCTTTTGGTCTCGTTACAGCTTCTGTGCTGTTGCCTCTGGCTTTGTGTGTGTGTGACAGAAAGAGAGAGAGAGAGTGATGGAGAGATTTTCTCGCCCCTTGATCTTCTCTTTTTGTTTCTTTCAAAATGTGAGTAAAAAACGTTCATATATAGGCCACACTTTGAATGGTACTTTTTTGTTATCAGTGATCTTTGAAATGGCAGCTGCTGCAGGTTTCTAAGACCCGATTTAAGATACATACACTTTTCTTTGCATTTTAGCTTGATGAAAATGGTGTTTTTAATATCTCCCCTTTTTATTGTTTTCGTGTGGATGGACGAAGGGCTGGTCAATATGCCTTTAAAATAATATTGTCAGGCCCCGTCAGTGGCCACCAGAGGCCGCCCTTTGTTTAATTTTGGTTTTGAGTGTTGGAGTCTTTTATTTTGATATCCTGAGCACATCCTGAGGGTTACTAGTGGGTTTGAGGCCCAGGCAGTTAGCATAGCAGGGCCGCTAATGCCCGTAGCAGGCAGCCCGGAGCCCATAGCAGGCAGCCTGGAGCCATTAGCTTCACGAGAAGGGCCATTAGCTTCACGAGAAGGGCCATTAGCTTCACGAGAAGGGCCATTAGCTTCACGAGAAGGGCCATTGGCTTAACTGGAAGGGCCATTGGCTTAACGGGAAGGGCCATTGGATTCACGGGAAGGGCCATTGGATTCACGGGAAGGGCCATTGGCTTCACGAGAAGGGCCATTGGCTTCATGAGAAAGGCCATTGGCTTCACGAGGAGGACCATTAGCTTCATGAGGAGGGCCTTTAGCCGTCACAGTATGGCCTTTAGCTGCCACAGCAGGGCCTGTAGTCGCCACAGCAGGGCCAGAGACCCCATTAGCAGCTACACCCCCTGAGTCAGGGGGTCTTCCAAGAAATTTTTAGGGAGGGGTACTGAGGTCTTGGAGAGCGCTGAAGGAGCTCCCCAGTGGGGACTCATACCTAGGGGCATTGGAGTAAACCCCCGAGGTGGTGTGAGCCTAGAGGGCGCTCTGTCCGGGAGGGTGGCGAGAAGTTCCACAGAGGGAGCTCGGTCCAGGAGGACAGCGAGGAGCTCCACAGAGGGAGCTTGGTCCTGGAGGACGGTGAGCCGTTCCACAGAGGAAGCTCAACCTCGGAAGAGATTGAGGGGCTCTCTGGAAGGGGCTCTGCCCACAAGATCAGTGGGGTGCTCCCCAGAGGGGCCTCTGTGCTGGAGGACACGGATGGGCTCCCTGCTGAGGGGCTCCCCGGAGGGGGTTCCGCCCCCGAGGACAGTGAGGGGCACCCCAGAGGGGGCTCCACCTCCGAGGACTGTGAGGGGTTTCCCGGAGGAGCCCCTGCCCATGAGAACAGTGATGGGCTCCTTGCTGAGGCGCTCCCCGGAGGGGGACTTGCCCAGGAGAACAGTAAGGGCCTCCCGGTAGGGGGCTCCACCCCTGAGAACAGTAAGGCCTCCCGGTAGGGGGCTCCACCCCTGAGAACAGTAAGGCCTCCTGGTATGGGGCTCCGCCCCTGAAGACAGTTAGGGGCTCCCGGTAGGGGGCTCCGCCCCCGAAGACAGTGAGGGGCTCCCGGTAGGGGGCTTCACCCCTGAGGACAGTGAGGGGCTCCAGGTAGGGGGCTTCATGTGTAAGGACGGACTCTCAAAAGGGAGTAAGGGAGTGTCCTCCACCCTTGGGGCATTATGGGGGTCTGTTGATGCCCTGTTAGGGCACTCTGGGGGTGCGGGGGGGTACTGTCAGATCTTGTCAGCAGCCACCAGAGGCTGCCCTTTGTTTAATTTTGGAGTGTTGGAGTTTTATTTTGATATCCTGAGCACACTGAGCTTGAGTTTGTTTGTGATTAGTTTCAGCTGCCGGTGTGCTGGAGTAATTTTGTATGCTATTTAAGTTCAGTTTGGGTGGACCTGAGTTGTTGGTCCACCGTCAGCATTACCTTGAGGTGTATGTGTCTCCTGACTCCTTTGTTGTTTTAAAAATTGTAGTTTTGGTTTATGGGCCCTCATGCCTTTTGTTTGGTTTCTAAATAAAGAT
The DNA here is from genome assembly GCA_037974365.1 of Hydrocynus forskahlii. Lineage (NCBI taxonomy): Eukaryota > Metazoa > Chordata > Actinopteri > Characiformes > Alestidae > Hydrocynus > Hydrocynus forskahlii. The sequence goes on from JBBPCX010070968.1 coordinate 9,547, forward strand.
TATTACAGCTATGTATGTCTGCCTAAGCACCTGCCATCCTTGGGGAGTCGTAGGGGCACGTGACATATTGCAGTATTTTAGGCTATATTGCAATACATAATATACACACAACACAGGCCAGAAGTTTGGCCCCACCCTTGGATTTAAAACAGATAAACATTACACTGCTTATTCAAAGTTTTATTACAGGAAAACATAGGTTTTCAATGTTATAGTCTATAGTAACACACAAAGTCTCATACAAAGGCTCAAACAGTTGGTTTTGAAGAAGACGTATCAGGTCTGCCTTTAGGATGTTGATGTTCACTTTGTGTTGGATCATGAAAAAAGATGAATATTACTCAGTTCTTGGACAACATTTCTTTCTTCAGTAGGATAATGATCCCAAACTTTCTTCAAAATTGTGCCAACATTAGATCCAGTCCAAAGAAAAGCAAAAAGTTTTGAGAATTATGTTTTTGGCTCCCCAGTCTCCAGATATTTCTTCTATTGAGCTGTCATATAACAAGCTGCAGGATGTTTGAGGCCAAACATCTGGGGCCTCATTTATAAAACTTTGCGTAGAAAAGACGAAAATGGCGTACGCAAAGAAAAAGTCAGATTTATAAAAACGTTGCACACTTGCAAGCAAAATACGCTTTATAAATCGCACCCTACCTGGGATCGTTCGCACGTGAATTTGCCGCACATTCCGCCCTTGACACGCCCCCATTCAACCATACATGGTAAATGCAAATCACCTCATGAATATTTAAGCCTC
>JBBPCX010070969.1:0-10305 GCA_037974365.1 Hydrocynus forskahlii
GGGAGGGTGAGAGAGAGAGAGAGATAGAGAGAGACAGGGAGAGGAGGAGGGAGAGGGGGGAGGAGGGGGAGAGAGAGAGAGAGAGAGAGAGAGAGGCCACTCTTGACCATAAGCAGATAAATTTAGCTGCAGTGTAAATGGCTCACACAGAGACATGTTTTCTGTTTATGCGTTTAGCGTTGTTTTTTTTCTGAGGGAATCTTCCCACGGCCCCTGCGTGAGGAAAGGAGGGGTGGGGGTTGGGGGGGGGGTCTAGCAGGGGAGCGGGAACGAGCTGCAAACACTGAAAAACGCATCCTTCATCCCCCTGACCTCTCATTAACACCATTCTCTCTGGGACAGTGTGTGTGTGTGTGTATGTGTGCGTGTGTGTGTGTGTGTGTGTGAAATGACACTGAATTTGACACTGATATTGACATCCCAGCAGTTCTTTTTCTGTAAGCTGATACAACAAGCAGCTGTAACTTTGCGGTGCTGTAACAGTCTCTTTGTCCGTCTGTCCGTTTGTCTAAACGCTGAAATGATAAACCTTGAGATAGATAGATGCTTTATTGTCATTGTGTCAGTACAACAAGATTTATTAGTCCCATCTTTAGAAAAGACTTTTTAACCCCCTGAAAACTGTAACACACTGAAGAGACCTCTGCACGCCGGCCAGCTCATGTGTATTTCTCCAATGAGCCCCGGGTGGCCCTCTGTAAGTGTGAGGATAATATATCTGTTCACTAGAGTCAGCTAAATGCTCTATTGTGAAGAAAATCTGACATTCATTTGAGTCAAGACAATAACAGAGATGCACCAGCGATGATGCAGTCCAGGACCTTCGCCCTAGATTATGTGGTTTCTCATTTTCCTAGGTGTTTGTGAAAGAGATAAGATGGACTACCCGAAGTCTCGGACAGGGATACATCAGATTGTGTAATTCTAGATCCAAAAATGCAAAGAGTAGGCCAAGAAATGCGACACTTTTAGCCACACGGTGACCATTGCTATACAATGTAAATCTGAGTCATACAGTGAAATGTATATTATAATGATGCATTGCTGATAATTGGTTATTGACAATCAAAAGTCTTTTTATGTGGTAGTTTTGGAGACCAGGCAGAGAGTGAACCCACCCCACCCCACCCCATCAGTTGCCACAAGCCCTTAACCCCCTACGGCCGCCATTAGCATGAGCTACATACTGTAGTTGTACACTAGCAGCCAAAAAGAGCTCTTCTGCTTCAAGAGCCTGCTACTGGTATTAGAATATAGAACTTATTATAGAGGTCCATCACCACTATTTAAATCCCATTCTGTTCCATCTGACTACATCCCATCAGCCTAGAATTGAGCTTCATTTGGCTTGGTCCGCATTTTGATCATTAAGCCCACTCTAAACAATAATAAAGTCAGTTTTCAAACAATAACAGACTGTGTTTATGCAGGACAACGAGGCCCGCGGCTTAAGGCTTCTGCTGGGAGAGAGTCCGAGTGAATCTGGGTGATGGCACTGTGTGGGGAAGAGATGGGGGTTTGATTTAAAAAAATCTAATTCACCCTATTTCCTTCTTACCCCAGATATAATCCTTCATCTGAGTCATGTTTAGCACAGACATTTTCCTTCAGCTAAGGAAGCCCAGCTTAGGAAGCGTAAGAGAGAAGCCAGCAGTCACTCAAACAGAGTTGCAAGATGAACTGAAAGCAGCAGTAACAGCAGTTATACAGAGAAGAAATGCAAAAATATCTGTTCCTGCACCCCAAAACTTCCATCCATCCATGCATCCATCCCTCTATTATCTGAGCCATTTACCGACACTAGGGTCATGGAGGCTGGAGCGTATCCCAGGGCTCTTATGGCGAAAGGTGGAGAAACACCCTGGAAGAGTTGTGATCCAAAGAAAACCAAACCCATGGTGAAGTAAGAAGGTGGGAGCATCGTGACATGGAGCTGCTTGCAGAAAAAAAAAGAATTTCAATTAGATGTGAAATCAAGTGATCACGCTATTCACATTTCACACATTACTCACATTTTTATACAATGTTTTTATGTGACACTTCTGTAAGGGATGGTACTGAGGACTTATCCTGTGCAGTTATTATGTGCAATATCCCATGTGCTACAGTCTTCATGTGCCATATCACTACTTATATCAATATTACTTTTTCATTACTTAATATTACTGCTGTTTCTCTACTAAGTGCAATAAGGTACTCCAAACCACCATCTGTGTCAGGAGATTTCACTCAGCTGTGATTTATTCGCTGCATTTCTGTATATAGCATCGTGTATTTCCTGTTGAGCTTTTTTCTACAGATTTTTATATAGACTTTATCATTCCATAAGCAATTTCCTCCGGGATCAATAAAGCTTTCTGATTCTGATTCTGTCATCAAAAGGAAACCGGACATAACCACGGACCCCACAGGTAATATTTTTTAGTTTTGTTAGCATACTGGAATTGGGGTCTTTTTTCAGGTTTCTGAGACTTAGCAGTTATGTCTGCATTGCCTCTTGTTGCTTTAAGATGCTCTTGACGGCAAACTTTCTTTTTTGGGGTTTTTGTTTTTTCTGTGGAAAGATCTTTTTTAAAAAACAGTTATTATGTGGACTGAATTTTTTTTAAGAATGAAGAAGAAAAACTGAAATGAAAAATAAGCATGAACAGGCCTCACTGTAACAAATCAAATAATAGAGGACATGTGACAGTTTCAAACTAAAACTATACCAAACCAAAGTGGAACCCTTGAGTGGGTTTATGGGCTTGAGTTGGACTTTTGGGAAAGTCTCAGACGGTGGGTAAACACAGGCCGAGACAGACTTGGGGAAATATTCACAGAAGGTTGTTAACCCTTGGAAGCTCAGTGATAACGAAAGCACATAGTCAAATTTTATACAAACCTCTCATCACTCATCATAACTGCGATATTGAAGGAAATTGTGTGTAAAATGCAGATTATAAACTATTGTTTACAAAACACATTTGTGCTTGTAAGTACTTTTCAGTACAATTTCTTATGCTTTTTTACATGAAAAACAGGGCACGCCATTGAATGGAAACAGAGCAAGTCAAATTAAGTGTACATTTGATTGTAAACTGTATATTTTCCACAATATATAATTGAAATATCCATTTAATTAAGTAGCTCATTGTGCATAATCAGATAATCAGATTGCATAATCAGATTTGCACTATGTAGCAAAACAGCTTATAACTGTAGACTCCAGAGTGGTCATGGTGAGGCTGAATGTGACCCATTTTTTGTCCCACTTGTTGTATTTTTGTATCTAGAATTACACAATCTGATCTATCCCAGTCAGAGACTGAGACTAGTCCGTATCATTTCTTTCACAAATACCTGGGAAAATGAGAAACCACATAATCTAGGGGGGAGGTCCTGGACTGAAAAACTCCACAGCGGGTAGCATCACTAGCGCATCTCTATTGTCTCGACTCAATTTAACCTTTAATTGTTTTCACAATGGTCTCAGGGCCATCATAAACAGACGGCTAATGGGATGGACAGCGTCTGAAGCCAAGACAGCAAACTTCAGGAGCGAGAAGGCCGCTGAGGGCTGATCCCAGAGCAGTTGGAGTAGATCAGAGTGTGTGTTACTGTTGGACCAAATCTCAGCCTCAGGGTGGGAGGCGGTCTGAGTGAGGATCTAAAAATATATAGCCGGGGAACAGGGCTCAGATAGCCACGTTCCTGCTGAGACTTTTGTTCGGTTTGAAGTGTTTAGCAAATTGGGAGGTTAGTGGTGGCAGTATATCCAGTGGAGCCAAGAGTATAGATCCTTCCCAGTGATCACGCCCCCCCCAATCATCCATCCAGCCATCCGCCCAGCCATCTATCCATCCATCGTCATCTGAACTGCTTATCCTTAACCAGGGTCGCGTGGGGTTTTATTATTATTAAAGGTTTTGAGGATGCTTCTCTTGCAGTTTCTGAGATATGGGCATGGCTCCAACATCAAAACGTCCGCTGCACTAGCATATAAGCTTTTGATCTGTGGGGCCGAGCACTGAACGTTTAAACGGTTGAGTCTTTGTGGTCGAGCTGGCTGTGTAATATATGGGGAGAGAGAGGGGACGGTCAAGTCACTTTTAAAATGTGTGTCGGAGAGACAGTCTGTGACATCGTGACTATGGAGGTTGGATATTGAAAAAAAACAAACACACACAGAAAGAAACACAAATGCAGGGAAAAAACCACGAAGCAAAACACACAGCAGACTTATAAACAGACTTCTAGACACTAAAGCTCAGGTCAGTTATAAAAAGAAAGACGTGTATCCCTGTTTGTTGGGGTTTAATTAAAAATGCCCACAGCTTATGAACACAGCCCAGCCTTTGTGTGCTTTCAGCCGTCTTTAAACATAAACGGTTTGGTAAGAGCCAGCAAGTGCAGGCCCCTGTGGCACAGAGGTAAAGCGCTGGCCTCTGAATCAGACGACTGCAAATGTAAGTCCATAGTGCAATTTTTGGCCCAACAAAATCAATGTCTTTTTGTCTCCAAACACTGGTTTTATAGCAGCCACACAATCCCACTTTGCATTTTCTTGTGGAAATGCATCTCTGTTACGTCCCGTAGGCGTGTTTGGGCTTCTGTCTGTCTGTATGTGTGTGCTTGTGTGGGTGTGTTTTAGGTTGCCCCGTGACGCCTCAGTCATCGACTCCGCCTGGCGGGAGATTTAAAAGGACATCCAGCGGCAACAAAAGGGCGGCAGCTCTGGCTAGACCTGGTGAGCCGGTGTTTCCCTGCTGCGCGTCGCCACTACTTTGTGCTTGCCCGCCTTTTAATGTATGGCTATGGGTTCTTTGAATCTGTACTGTTTGCTTGATGCTGAATAAATTATCTAGATTTATCTGGTGCGTTTTGGTCATGGTTGGTGGGCTTGATCTTTAGACGGTTTGGTCTATTGTTTACGTTCCTGAGCCAAGACCAGGTCGTAACAATCTCGTTTATTTCTTTGTCAGATGTCCATATTTATATTTCTAGAGTGCATAGTATGCATATTATACTGTACTGCTGATATAGTATTTTATTCTATTCTATTCTTTTCTTAATTTTTGCTGTTCTTAACTTTGACCTGTCCACTTTCTGCCGAGACAAAGCAAATTTCCAACTTGTGGAACTAATAAAGGTTTATCTTATCTTAAACGTCAGTGTAGGCTAACGACGTGCGTCAAAATCCCTTAAAGGAAAAGTCCAATGACATTACATGAACATCACATGGAAGCATGTGTTAGCCCTCATCGCCCTTGTCTGGTAGTGGTGAACTGCGTGGGCTGGAGTAGAATGGGGAGTTCCCACCTGGAATTGCCTGAGCTAGCATTAAGCCCACCACAGCTCCACAAGCTGGAACACAGGAAGGTTTAGCTGCGAATCTGATGCCGATGAGCCAGCTCAGAACAACCGAATCAAAAAAGAAACATGACACCCAAAATAGCACCATCACCTGCTACGACCTCAGTCAAAGAAGACACTGTCATGGCTCTTAAACGTGCTCCTCTATGGCAATGCATCTTGGGCACCGTTGACTTCACAGTAAAGGTGTCTGGGTAACTTTATTTAAAGAAGTCTGACTGAGCAATGGTTGCAATATTACTGTGTGTCATTCATGTCTGATGCTATTAGGCACCTGAAGACACTCCACTGTGTACATACGTACACACACACACACACACACACACACACACACACACACACACACACAAACTCATCTTATCTCATCTTAGCTTAATGGTCTGGACTATAATTGTGCTTCTAGAGAGCCATGTGACCCAACCAACAGTATTGGCTGATTGAAGTCATTATGTATTCATGACATTAGTGTTTGTGTTAACATAATCACATGCCACAACAAACATGACACGGCCAGTTACTTACATGCGACTTGACTTGACTTGACATAAGAATAAAGCTGTCTGCCCGGAGGCGTTAGTGTGGCTGCGCCACCCTTAGCCCGTCAGATTTCACGGTCATAGCCAGTGTCATTATCAGTGGTCACACTCATAACATGGGCTAGTTTCCATGCTGTAAAGTCTGTCTTAATGTCATTCAGTGAGACCATTTGCAGTTTAGCAGGACATGCTTTTAACTTTACCTACTTAAGTGACATTGAAGTAACTTGAAAATTTTATAGATAACATTTTCATGCTCTAATGCTTCTTTTTGAGCTGGAGTGTAATGTACTGGCTCAAAACAGCGCCAGTTTGAGCCGCTATACTCTCTTTGTGGTAGGTTGGCACAGAGATACCACTTAACAAGTTGGTTTTCTTTGCCAAAAAGGTTTTGCAAGACAAAGTATTCTGAATGAACTTGTACCCTCCAACTTTATCTACGTCAGAATGTCCTCAGCGCTCGACAGCAGCCAGAGTGAGTTTCTGCACTCGAGTCGAGTCGACTCAACAACTGTTCCAACAAAAATGGATGCATTTGCCTAGTTGGCCTCTAGGAGGCGCATGATTTTGATTCATTTGTGGAGTAGCAGCACGTACCGAAAAACTTCAGACGCCAATACCTTGAAATGCAGAGGTTCAAACTTCACAAAATTTGAGACGCTGCATCGCCGCTGCATTTTGTGAAGTTTTGTCCATAGGATGTGCTGCACAATTTAATATTATTCAAGCTGAAATGTTGAAATGTGGTGTTTTTACACTTGGCCACATTTGCTGCCATCTCCTAAAGTTCCATTTGGCTTCCTCAGCAAAATGGTCACCAAAAGCCAATCAAAATTCAACCATGAGTCTGTGTGAATAGCCAGTCTCAATAAAAACGTCGTAGCCCATTCATAATGACACACCGATGCTATTTTAATGCAAACAAATCAGCCGTAAGATGTCACTACAATCAGCTACAGCGTGTTTTCCTCTTTTCCTCTAACATGGTCTTCAAAACTCATTTTGTCTTCAAATCCTTAGATGACATTTACACAATTGGACACTTAAAAAAAAACATACAATTAGAACATGAAACAGGCGTAAGCTTTTCATTAATCATCGCTGTGACTATGATTCCTCTTATATGCTGAGTCCGCAAGGTTGAATGGAGGCCAAATAGCTTTTGCTGCCACAGTCCTTTCCATGAAGCCATTAGTCACCAGTTCGCCCAAACCACTTCCCTCCCTCTCTCTCTCTTCTGCACGCCCACTCACACGCATGCACTGTGCCCATGTGTGTTCTGACAAATGCGTTGTGTTTATACTGGGATAGTGTCAGGCGTTCCAGAGTGAGGCCGTGATGGAGCACCCTCCGCCGGGACACGACCGCATCCTGTCCCCTTTACAGCAACATCCATCAACTGGGCGTGCTCCTGCTGCGCGAGGCTTCTCCCCTCTCAAACAGAGCTAAAGATGAGGAGTAAGGAGGCTGTGTGTGAGAGATAACTTGTAATGGAGAAGTCTCCCACACACACACACACACACACACACACACAGTTCCACGGTCATTAGAATGCTTTTAAAATATTGCAAAGATAGAAGTTCATCAAAAAATGTTTCTGTAAATTTGCTTATATCTCATCTTTCTCTCTCTCTCTCTCCTTTTCCTTTCTTTTCTCTCTTTACATTTATCTTTTCTCTCTTTACATTTATATGTGTATATGATTCAGGTGTTTCAGGCACACCCATTGTAAACATGAAGTCAAACACATTGACTTTAACTGTAAGTGCTTTAATTGAGAAATGAAAGCATCCAGGAGCAACAACAGACCGCACAGGGTGCTGAAGTGTGTAGCCCATAAAATCCTCTGATCCATCTGCTTCTTAGTTTCCCATCTTTTCCTTCTGCATATGTTACTTTATCTACTCATACCAAGATGGCACGTATGCCTGTTCTTTTGAGTAAGCTTGGAATTTTAAAATCACCCATAGCTTTGGCACAGTGTACTCAGTCGGTGACATTTTACCTCATTTTACCTCAGTTACTATTGTATTTCATAAAGATATTTTACTGAGGTACCAAGCCAAATTTAACCCAGCCAGTGGGATTCCTACCTCCATTAATGAATCAAACTCTGAGTTTAAAGCCACTATTCATTTGCCAGAGTCCCTATTATCAAGCTACTCCAGCGTTATTTTTGACCTGCAAAACAATTGGTATGGTAATGACAACTAGTCAGCTGCAGTTTGGGATGACTTGCAAATTGGCAAAAATGTATAGTCACACAGCCCCTGTTGTGTACAGGGTTTATCCCTAAGCTAACCACAGACAGAGGCCATTCCCAGATGAGATGCTTCCTCCTGCTTTACAGTGGTGCTCTGCCTTATTTACTCTTCACACTCCAAACAAATACAAATCTCTTAAGCAAGCAAATTACTCTCCCGAGTTCACACACACTGAGGAGATAAAACCCAAACAAACGCTACAACACACACGTGATAATGCTATCTGACTCGCATTACCGTGCTTGCACAGTGATTGCAGAACATGCTCTTGATTACAGCGGGCAGCGGCTTCTCGCATTTTCCCAGGCGTGAAATTGCCGTGGGAGAAACGTGGAAGGTGCAGCCAAACGCAATCTGTTTGAGTAAACGCTCAATAAAAGGTAATTCAACAGAAGGAGGCGAGGCCTCTGGAACGAGTTTGTTTGGAAGGCTCCATTTACAACTGCAGAAAGGGGAAGAGCACCATGGTGTTAACAAACACTCCGAACCCTTCAGCACAAAAAACAAACTCCATCTCATTCATGGGAAAAGCTCACTGTTAGCAGGCCTGCACCAGACAGAGCCTGGTGGACGTTCTCCACCATTGCGTTTGAAGAGCCAACACCGTCAGGTGCAGAAATTAGAACAATTCACACTCTATTGGACTGCTAAAATGACATTATGTTTTCGGAACAGAGACATAACACCTAGCATGGATGTTAGTTAGATAACATCGGCTAATTGTAATGGTTTGGCTTTGATTCTTTTTTTTTTTTAAGTGAAAATAAATACACATCCACTACATGTCTGCACATTTTCCTGAATGTATTTAATACTGAATTTAACATATTTAGTAATGAAAAGTAATAAAGCATAAAACATGGCCTGTGCAAAAGTTATGGCACACTTTATTTCCCAATATGTTAAACGGTGCAAATCAAGAAACTATGTAGATTTGAAGATTTGTTTGTGTACTTAGTTTCACTTTGAAAATCAACAAAACATGTTATTTGATCAGGGCTGCCCTGGATAATGAGTGATATTGAGTTAAAGTTAGGTGGTATTCAGACTGAGGCCAGTGAGTTTCTGTCAACAAGGGCAGTGACTGTAGATGTGAATGTTGTCTACAAAGTCTATAACGTAAGGTGCATATCTACAGTCCTGTACAACTAAATTCAGAATTCATTATAGTAGAAAACACTAAATTGCATAGGAATTGAGAAATACATGTTTTTTTTTCCTTGCTATCTTGATTAATATCTGGAGCGAAGCGACTGGTGTGCCTCACTGCCGAGAGCAGATTTGGCCCGAGTCGGACTGCACCAGTGCACTTGATTGGATCCAGATGTGTTACTGTAGCTGCATGTGAAGTTAGAATGCTGAAGCTGGTCCAGGGGTTTGCTGTGACCCGGCCCACTGCTGAAACCCAAAACGGCACTGCTCAATACTGAACAGGGGTCAGCTGGCTTCCAAAGCAGAGCAGAGGCATCGTTTCAGAACCGGAGGTGGCACAGATCCAATACCCACCGCTGAGTTTGGGCCAGTGTAAGCAATACTAAGTCAGATATCAATGAATCTGACCAAATTCTGTAACCTGTTCAGCCTAAAATATCCTGAAGGTAGGTCACATGATAACATCAATAGCCACATGTAGACTACTGTTAACTTAGGATCAGTAAATAGTTAGGAAAGTATCGTACTAGAATTCACTGTTTGGGAGAACCTCGGTGGGGGTCGGGGGTTGCAAGGCAGTGGATAAGAAACGGGATAACATGGAAAATCCCAGCGAAGCGCCAGAGGAAATGATCATTATCGTAATGATGGAAATTGTTTTAAAAATAAGGGCATCTATTAATGTTTAGCTCCTGGAAAAATGTGGTGCTTCACATTAATAACACTGTGTATAAATATACGTTCATGTCTGTTAGAAGCTTCATCCAAAACAAATGATGATTTTTCCAACAAGTCTGTGTTTAATCTAGACTGGGTAAAAGTTGAAGCATCAGCATAGTGTTGGCATAGTAGTAACAGCAAAATATTCTTGTTTTTTTAACCAGGTTCTGACAGTTATGGGCCAAACTCGTAGCTTAGCTCACAAAGATATGGTTAACAAACCCCCCCCCCCCAAAGAATGGAGACTTTGCATGCGCCCCCGTCCACCACCAGCCCCC
>JBBPCX010070970.1:0-10304 GCA_037974365.1 Hydrocynus forskahlii
ACACACACACACACACACACACACACACACACACACACACACACACACACACAACCACACACACACACTAAATCTATTGCTGTTTTCCTGGCAACAATGTCCTTGACAACCTGCCACCATTCCTCCAGGGTGAACCGGCATTACTACACAAAGCTAATACAGAACCATTAACTTTGAACTGATCTAATTTTGTCAATATGTATTGGAATGCTGAATACATTGCTGTCTATATTCATTCAGGTTTATTTCTTTGGCTCTAATGCAACTATCATTGTCCCTTTCCAGCTTTCTAGGAATGCAGGTGCAGCCCGCTATTGAGGGACACCAAGGGAAGCTGCCTGAGAACACTGAGAGGAACCAAGACTCAAAAGGTAAAACTCCCTAAAAGCACGAGGAACCAAAACTGACAGTAACTAAAACTCAAAAGGAAAACTCACTAAAAGCATGAGGAACACTGAGATTAACTAAGACTCAAAAGAAAAACTCCATAAAAGTCTGGGGAAAAAAACAGTGAGAGGAAACAAGACTAAAAAATGAGAACTCTGTGAAAGCATAAAGACAAACCAGTGAGAGGAACCAAGACTCAAAAGGAAAACTCCTTCAGGGCAGGAGAACAAAACAAAGCAAGGAGCCAAGACTCAAAAGTGGAATCCATTCTCCTCTGGCCTACACCAGACAATACTGGTAGGACACAAGTAAGACTAAACAGAGGCACTGGGATAAGATGCAAAATTAACAATTCAGATTTTAACAACCAGCCGGCTCTGACAGGGACAAATCCCTTTCAGGAGGACTAAGGGGTTACATGCCATTCTTTCAAAAGACCACTGAGCTAGTAATAACTGAAAGTGTTAAAACATACTGTCATAATTAGAATAAGAAAAGCAACAACATATCCATGTTAACCTTTAGAATGAGAATAACAAGTTTGACTGAAACTGTTAAAGAAGCAAAAGCTGTTTTCTTCAGCTGCATTGCACCAACCGAAAGGTCTAGTCATCCTCGACCTGGAGCACAGGATGCGTGACCTGCCCATACCATCTGTTCTGCATCGACACTTGGCTCCCTGTGCTGTCACCTGAACTCTAAGTACACCAGTAGCAGTACATGCTTTTCTTCTTCAGCCTGAGGCAATACAGACATCCAACGGTATAATCACACAAGAGTAGTGAGAGACAGATCAGCATGATGTTCCTCACAAATGCACAAACACGACCATTCAAAAGGACTTGCAGGCACTGAGATTTTCTCCATTTTCATTTACATATTACTCACTTAATATTTATTCAAAAGTACACTCCATATTTTTTGCTAACAAATACATTTACAGTACCATTTACTATTTGAGTACCTTTATTAGCCAGAAAATGTCATGTTTTTTATTCATCACTACTGCTCCACAGAAATCCATCTAATATGATAAAAGTGGCACCTTATAGTCACGGGTGAACACATCACACTGTGTGAACAATGTGAAATTCTTTCTCTGCATTCAACTCATCACCAAGTGAAGCAGTGGGATGCTACTAAACTGGGGAGCAGTGTGTGGGGACAGTACCTAGCTCAAAAGTAAGTAATCTCAAGACTAGGTTATCTATTTTTGAATTTTGCACAGCTTCAGGTGTGATTTGGCGGACATTTCACTGCACGTTGTACTTGCAAAACTGTGTATGTGACAAATAAACAATCTTGAATCTTAAAGAGTACCTCATTGGTGTCACTAGCAGTCCTGGGATTCAAACCCACGACTCCCTAACCACCAGGTCACCAGCTGCCCCATTATCTTTATAATGTGGACGACCAGAAAAGTGTTAGATATTTAACAGTCTATGAAGTGACAGCCAATGGGATGAAACAGTTAACAAGTGCAAGTTAAAGTACAGTCTAGAATTTGACTCTGCATCACAACACAACCAGTTAATAGGATATTAGACATACACTGTTAGATATTCATCCTAAAGGAAGCTTGTTTTTTGACAAATTTTCAAATATAGTTGTTCACTCCACAACTTTCCAGGGCTTCAGAAGAATACAATTTGCTGTTTATGTTATAAACAGACGAATGATAAAACACAGTTGAGTTAGGGTTAGGGTTAGTGCAGAAACATCATGATTTTGAAATCTGTTCGGAAACTGACTGAGAGCCAGTGATCTGTGGACTGGAGTAATGTGCTCATTCTCTGTCTTTGTTAACACAGCTGCAAGTGTCTAATGGATTTTGGGGGAGGTCAATAAGAAGACCCTTACAATAATCTACACCAATGGAGATAAATACATGAATGAGTTTTTCTAGATCCTCTGCAGTCACTAAGTCAATAAATTCTGCCCTGTTTTTTCAGATGATAAAAAATCTCACTCTGTTATGCATTTAACATGGCAATTAAATCTGAGTGCTGGGTCAATTTGGACTCCAAGTTTTTGTTACTTGTGGTTTATGTTTAAAGTAGGGCTGAGCAAATTAATGCACCATTACCCCATTAGCGCATTATTTACTTAACGCCGACAATTTTATTTTTTTACTGTGCATGAATGCAGTTTTTTTTACTTACTTTTATTTTAAAGTTTGTTGCTTTTTTTGCGGTCGACCACTTCACCTCACTCTAACAGGGACACTTGCTGTTGAACATACTGACTGTTTCTGCTGCTTCCTGATTAAAGAAAAATGTTTCTGTTGGTACCTGTTCAGAAAAAAAAAGAAAACAGATTTATACAGTTTTATTTGCTGTTGCTCGGAAGGTGCCTGTTATAAGTTATGGTCGTGGGTTATGGTTATGGTTCCAGCGCCCATGCTCTGGACTCTGAGGGTCACTTGTTTTTCTTTAACAAATTAGATAAAACGTGAAGGCCCTGCAGTGGCAAATAGCTTTGTATTTATATTTATTTATATTTATTTGATTACATTAATGAAGAAATATTTGAACTGCAGCTGTGTGACTGTGTTAAAGGGAACACTGCTGTTAAAAAGCTCCTTATTTGTTTAAAGTGTTTGCAGAATAAATGCCACTGCACTTTTGTTCATATAGCAGTACTTTAAAAATAGAACTGCACAAAACACTACTTTTGAATTAATTATTGAATTTTGCGACCAACAATGCGATTAATTGTGATGAATTGCAGAAAATCATGCGAATATTTGCGATTAAATTTTTTTATCATTGCCCAGCATTAGTTCAAAGCGTTCTGTTTTGAATCGGAATTTGACGAGTGGTGTAGAGGTTCCTAATGAAATTCAGTTCAGTTACATCAGTAAGCACTACACAGATATGCCTGCAAACCTTCAAAAGAACAGGATTCAATTGTATTAATGATGGAGTTCATTAAAAATAAATGGTTCATTAAAATACACTTTTATTCAAAAGCGTTTTTTTTTATATGGGTCTATTAATAAATCATGAATAATTTAGCCCAATAAGTATTCATTCATTTGTTAATAATGTGCTTGCCGGGTAAAACACACAGTGGCTTGGTCATAAACAAAACTCACACTCCAATTGTGAGCGTGTGGCAGAGCTTCTGATTATTAATGAAATCGTTTCAATCAGATGTTCCTAGAACGCCTGCTCCATTCAAGACAAACAGTCTCTCTCTCTGTCTGTCTGTCCATTTCCCCTCTCTCTCCCTCTCCATCATTTCTTGTCTCCATGAAAGCTTTACGAAATGAAAAGCTGCTGGGAGCGGATTACAGGGATAAGCAGAAGGAGAGGGATATTAAACACGCATGCACACACACTAAAAAGTCAACAAATGCAGCAGCACAGAAGAAATACCCGTTTAAAAAAATTCTCCATTAGTGGAAAGGTTCATTCAAACAATGATCTTTTTCTTTGCTTTTGATTCAGAAACCTCTCCAATACACTTCCATTCTCTTTCCCTTATTTCTACACCCTCTGTACACCCACCATACAGGTCTGCTATATAGGTATACAATTACAGACCGTACCCCATCTGTTGCTGCACAGTTTATCAGCCCTCCTCTACCCCATTCATCACCAGCCAGTTTCTGCTTGGCCACGTATTGTTTGGGTGGCGGAGCCCTGTCAGCACTGATGAAGGGCTAGAATGCCTTTTCAGTCAGTTGGAAGAGTGTCGTGTTAGTGCAGTAAAACTGGCGCTTTCACACAGAGTGAAATTTCATTTAATTTCCTCTGTTCTGTTTTTTCTTATTTCTTTCAAGCTCTCCTAGGCTCAGAGCAGATGGTCCCCTTTCCCTTCTCTCTCTCTTTCTCTCTCTCTTTCTCTTTCTCACTCTCTCTCTCTCTCTCTATTTCCCTTTCTCTACCTCTCTTTGTGATGTTCCTCTTTTTAAGTGTTTTTCTGCTTCCATTCTCTCTCTCTTTCTCTCTCTCTCTCCCTCTATCTCTATCTCTCTCTCTCACACACACATACACACACTCCTCTATACAGTAACAACAAGTAGGAAAAGGTCTTAGAGCAGTAAGATGGATTGTCTAACATTTACAATCGTCCTCTGTGGACATACAGCTGGAGGAAAGAGGAAATCGCTCAAAGAGAGGAAGTCAGTTCAAAGACAGTGGGAGAAAGGGAGAATGAAAAGGAAAAGGAGAAAAGTGAGGGATGCAAAATTTTGCATAAAAATCAGGAATCATAAATTTGTTTTGATTTCAATATGTTTTTCTTCATTCTGCTACAATGAAATAATATTCCAGTTTGACTGGCCAAATGAAATAAAAGAGTTTCATCATTCTCTTCCTGCCATGCATCAATAAAAAGAGAAAGCGTGGAGAAACGAAAAGAAGAGAAAGAGCCATAGTATAAGTGGATCACATACACTGTATGCTCAATACACCCATCCACCCAACAGATTCTTGAGACGAGGCCTCGTTTGGGGTTCCTGAGCTTGCAGCACTACTTTAGGGAGCCTTCAGAACTATTTTATGAGCATATTGTATTTTCTTTTTTTGGAAAATACACTATGTGGACAAAAGTATTGGGACGCCTGACCATTACCGTAACATGTATTGACATTGCATTCAAATACATAGACTTTAACATGGAGTTGGTGCCTCTTTGCAGCTGTAACAGCTTCCACTTGGAAGGCTTTCCACAAGATTTTGAAGTTTCTGCAGGAATTTGTGCCCATTTATTCTGTAGAGCACTTATGAGGTCAGGCACTGATGCTAGACGAGAAGGCCTGGCTCACAATCTCCATTCCAGTTCATCCCAAAGGTGTTGGATAAGGTTGAGGTCAGGACTCTGTGTGGGCCAGTCAAGTTCTTCCACACTGAACTCATCCAACCATGTCTTTATGGAGCTTGCTTTGTGCACTGGGACACAGTCATGTTGGAATAGAAAAGGTTCTTCCCCAAACTGTGTCCACAAAGTTGGAAGTGCACAAAATCTTGGTGTGCTGAAGTATTACACTTCTCTGGAAGTAAGGGGCCTAGCCCAAACCCATGAAAAGCAGGTGTGTCCCAGTACTTTTGTCCATATAGTGTATAATTGAATGTATAGAGGGAAAAAATGTTTTGGAAATTGATACTATGCTGCATAGCATGGCATAATACACATGCCTACCAAGCTAATTTGGTCTTATTTGGCTTGTGGATTAGTCAGGAAAGCTACATAATTGCTCGTTATACAGCATCTGGAAAGAAGAAAGCAAATAATTACAGACTACATGAAGGGACCAGTAAGTGATCAGTTAGCTCTCTTATAACATCTGTTGTTTCAGAAAGTGCTTAATATACATATGCATGTTAATATTAATATACATAAGATTGATATGCATAGAGACTAAATAAGGCAAGTAGCAATGATCAAACAATTTCTTATGCAAGCCATCATGGAAAAATCACAAATATGTGTATCTGAACTGGACTGATTTTTCTTATGGCCAGTGAGGATCACAGAGTTGCACCTTTAAAAGAGGAAATTACCCCAGAACTCCATGTCAAACCGATCACAGAACACAAGCGTAAGGTGCAAATGAGTGACAAAGTGAGAGAGCGAGAGAGAGTGAGAGAGCAAGAGGGAGAGAGGGAGAAAGAGAGAGAGAGACAGAGAGACAGAGGGAGATAGAGAGAGAGAGAGAAAGAAAGTGAGAGGGAAAGAGCACTCCATTGGGACTTGTAGATGTACACTCCATCAGACAGGCCAACTGTGCCTGGGTATTCACTCTACTTAATTTTTAATGAGCACCCTTTGTTCTTTTCTCTTGTAGCGCGTCCTCCTCTTTCTGTCCACTGTTGAGTTGTGCATGCATTACACCTCCTCTCCATCCCTCGCTCCCTCCATCTGCCTCTCTATGGGCGTATGGCGACCCCTGCTTACCCCTTTTCATTACATTGAGTGCACAGGTCATTGGAAAGAGAGGGAGATATCACTTTATAGACTGGCTCGGATGACCTGGGTCGGATCAGTTTGTTGGCATTTACTGTAGATCTGTATCTGAGCCAAGATCGGACATGGATGAGCAGTTGTAAACTTGGTGTTGAGCCACCAATTCATTTCCAGAGGCCATGCAATAATGAACAATTAAGACTGGAGCTGTGCTTCGTTTTTAACTACCACACGTGTGCACAGACCAGCTGCATTTGCACAGACCTTTTTCCATCTAGGGCAGAGGTTTCCAACCATTCCAACAGAGCAAACTGAAACACAGCCCATAACAACCTTAAATTTAAAAAAATGGTAAGGGAGTAATTGGGTGGCTTCACGGTCTCATTCCAGCAAAGTTTAGCACTTTAACATAGCCGGGGCAGTGAATCTATTTTTTTATGTAGACGTCATCATATTTAAGACATCACATTTAAGGGATCCCTTTCATTCTTGTGTTTGGTGTTTTCTTCACACGGATATATGAGACCATACAGAGACAATAATAATAATTATTATTATTATAATTATAATAATAATTATTATTATTATTGTTGTTATTATTATTATTATTATTATTATAACTAAATGGTAATAATAATAATAATGATGATGGATTTAAGCAGGCTACTCACTCCCTGCGGCCTGGTATCAAACAACCAACAGCTCAGTTCTAGTCTGTAATCTGATGGCTGAGACTAAAACCCATTTCCAACAGGGGGCAGATAAGGGCAGAAACATTTCTGGCTGCTATGGAAATACTTTAGTTGATTGCTATTTTAACTTGTAATGTCTTATTTAACTTTATTAAAATGAAACTATCTTAGTCAGTGGGCCTATATATGCATAGGCACAGTAACAATATTTATTTGTTCATTCATTCATTCATTCATTCATTCATTTATTTACATGTCCTCTTTACTGATTGGCTGTCCTGTATTGTGCCTAGGTTGGAATATGCAACAAGGATTGTTCTCCTTGCACAAATCATTTTTCCCAAATTCTCCATTCCAGCACTTATGCTAGACTTTGTTTACATGGGTGGTCATTAACCCTTCTCTTGGAGATCATCTACCATGCTGCCCCTCCCCGCTTATTTAACGCTCCAGCCAGTCAGGAAACTCCCATGATTCATTAGTCGGAGAAGGTGTTGCAGATTGCAACTGGAAAAAGACTTCTTAGGAAGGTACATCCCCAGTACCAGGGCTGGTAACCACTACAGTAACATCAGTCAACTGTTGTCAGCTGAATCGGGGGGTCATACGGAAATGCCAACATGCTGATGATGTCAAAGTGATGTCAGAAGCATGGTGTTTTTACAGGTAGAATAGACTGAGACGTTATGTAATATCACTATTCTTTATAAAGCAAACAAAAATCCAATGACTGTGTCCTTTGAAGCTGTGCGGGCAACAATAGTGACCACATGGATGAATGATGATTACTGGTTCAGATCCGACTTGTACACAGTGCAGTATGCTCTGACCTTTTAATGCTCCCTGAATATAAAGAACCCTCCCTCTGCATCATTAACCCCTTAAAGGTCTATCCTTTTTCAAGATTGCAAATTCAGCGTTGTTTTTTTCACTCCATTTTCTTTTTTTCAATGAGGGGCAAGAAAAAGAGAGAAAGTGAGCTCCATTCTTAAATCCTTGATCTGCATGATCCCTGCAGCTCATCTCATACGCACAGTACATTGCAGCTGGCAGTTGTGCCGTCTTAAATCCTCTGGGTCACTCGGGGGCTTCAGACGGAAAGAAAAAAAGAAAAAAAGAAAATCACTTGTAACCCATTCCTGCTGGCTAAACAACTCCACACAGTCAAGATGAACGCTTGAGAACGAATGAAAGAATGAAGCTCGGTACTTAGGTATCACTGGTACAGAGAATCCAGTGAGCAGATGTGACATGTGAATGAAGAGGTGTGAGCGAAGAGAACTGAGGGTTTGTGGTTCAAAATCGGCACAAGATTATGAAAAGGAAAAAAAATCCATTCAAATTAAACTAGTAACACAAAGATTTTTAAAAAATTAAATTAATGATGAATTATTAATTTGAACACAGTGTCTAATTTTATAGCAGTGTCTAATTTTATATCAGTCTAATGTCTGAAAATGTTAACTTTATCTGTTTGAATAACTAATAAGTATATTTACCCAGGTCCATGTACTTCCATTCATACTTCCTATATGTATATATATTAAAATTTTTAGACATTCCAAAACCATAAGAGATTGATATATATACATCGGAAGACCCTAGGTTCGAATCCCTGGACAGCCAGTTTATAGCACCATATATAGTACAATCAGTCGCGGTTCAGAATCGTTCAAGGATTTTTTGTTAGAATTGAATGAATAATTGTTTGTGGAAACCACTGCAAGGTTGCGAAAACTGCAAATATCCTCCGCAGGTTTTTTTTTTTTTTTTGTGGCAATATATATTTTTCCATGCATTTTAGTTTTAAAAATATAATGCTAAAAATATAGTGCTAAAAATGGATTCATTTTGCAACATAAAAATAACCATAAATTCAGCTAAAGTTCCATATATATTTTTTCCATATAAAATATGACTGTATATATTTTTAACTACTGTCGAGAGAACACAAAGCAAGCGTATATGAAAACGTGTCTTGATGATGATAAAATACCACTGTGCTCAGAGGCGGGAGGTTTGAAAGTAGCCAATCCAAAAGCGTAATTTCTCCTTGCTGCTGATTAGCCTGTGACGCATCTCTGGCAGACGCAGTCCAGCATTGCCGCATCAGAACAGTTTCCCGCGTGTTTACCTTTACAATTTTTAAGGGCAATGTATTAAGCTGAGTTTTAAATTAAGTTAAAGTGTTTTGGGAGCATGTTTGGGGGCATCTTTAGGGTTTACACTAAAGGTGCTGCTTGGAACGTAACCCCCGGGGGTCGACTGTATATATATGGTGCCATATACATAGATATAACAGGTATGCATATGAAAGTAAGACATATAAATGGAGTTTACATGTTCTCCCTGTATCTGTGTGGGTTTCCTCCCAATCCCAGTGACATGTACTTCTGGTGAAATGGAGGTGAGTGTGTGTCTGTGTGCCTGCCTTGCAATGGACTGGCATCCAGTCCAGGGTGTTTTTCTGGCCTTTCACCCTCCTCACTTCACAGCTTCCCCCTCCCAACCCCCTCTTTAGAGCCCAGCAGTCAGGGTCAAAGATAAGGTGAGGTTTGGCAGCTTGACTAAGGCAGGAGAGGCGAGGCAAAAGAGGCAGGGCACTCATAAACGGTTCCAGCGCTTTAGGTGCCCTTCTCCAGGCCCTCTCCTGATCATGTGCTAGTGTGGTCCAGAGTCGTTGAGAGAGAGTTGCAACACTCTTTGATCTCGCCGCCGTATCCGGTCACGTGGTCCATGTAAGCCTCTAGAGTTCCAAACAAACGCTGCGCTGCCATAGTCCTGCAGTGAACTGATGGCAGTATTTTAAGTAGTGAGCGGTAAATATTAAAATAAACCAGTCACGTGTACACATGTAACTATTATATATTTGCTGCATATTATCAGTGCCAGTTTTGTACTGAAAGTTCATGTTTTATTTTTAGAGGGAAGGTTTGTAGCGTTAGCTTCTATGCATTAGCACCTATTTACATAATGCTACTATACATTGCATGCACCTATTTACATAATGCTAGTATGCATTGCATATACCAATCTGCAATATTCTTTGGGAGTTCTAATGTTCATCATTATATAACTGATGCATCATAAAAAAATATAGGATTTTACAAAAATTATGGCCTCATAAACCTGCCAAAAATGGTCAAAGATGTCAGCATTGTTGATATTAGCGTGTTGGCATTCAGTGTAACAGTCTACAGTCTACAGTCTACCATGCATCCTTGATATTAATATAAATAATAATATAATATTGATATAAACATGTATCAAACAGATATCACAGAATAACAACAAAAGGCAACCTGCAGTTTC
>JBBPCX010070971.1:0-7500 GCA_037974365.1 Hydrocynus forskahlii
TGGTGGTGCTGAATGCTGAGTGGTTGGAACTCCTTTATCTAGGAAACTTGTATCTTTAGGCACTTTGCAGCCTGTCAATAAAACATTTGTTCACACTTATTTCATTTAATCTCCTCAGTATGACCAAGATAAGACAATTTGACAGTCACAAAACAGTATTTTTGCACCTACAAGGCAAAATACAAAGAAATGAGAGGTAACTCAAGACTTTCGCACAGTGTGTAAAAAAATTATTCTAATATGTAAAGCAATTCATGCATTCTGGAAGAAAATGTGAAAAGGGCCGTATGGGTAACATGACCTTCTTCTCTTCTTCTGCTCCATAGGGTTACCACAGGCCGAGGCATTACATCGCTACGCAAGGTAATTAAAGCAGATGTGGCAGAAGCAGAAAATATGTGAAAACAACGTTCAGACAAGGGCGAGCGGCTCAAAGCCAACAGTCACGGTGCAGAAGCTGTGAAAAAAAAAACATCAGCATTATGTAGCCACGAAAGAAGCACTCGGTCTCCCGTCTAATTGACGGTGGGCGTTACAGGATGGAGATGGTTTGATATGGTGCTAAATCTGTCCTTCTCTATCCTCCCATAGGGCCCATGCAGGAGACAGTGAGAGATTTCTGGCGGATGATTTGGCAAGAGAACTCCGCCAGCATCGTCATGGTAACCAACCTGGTGGAAGTGGGCCGGGTAGGTTTTTTTTTTTAAATGTGTGTGTGTGTGTGTGTGTCTGTGTGTCTGTGTGTGTTCATTGTGGAATTAAATAAGAGAACTGTTGTTTATTTGTGCGTGAGAATGTTTACTGATAAAACACCACCCGTCATATCGTGGGCAGAAGCTCTTTAAATGTGCAACGAGCACCTATTAATACGTGCTTCTGGATAATAACCCTGCACTGTGTGAGGCACATTTGGTGCATAAACCTAATTAACTTTCATTAAGTGAGGATCCAGTAATTGTCTCTTTCGGCAGCCGACTCTATTTGCCGTGCAAAAGCAACACAATATTCATAACTTGAGCTATCTGGTGTGACGGCATGCATAATTGACCGGTGTTTCACGTTCCGCTCCAGCGGACCTTGCCCACTCCGAGTGTTAATTCAGAGATAACATGGTTCCTGACAGGTGGCCGATTCACCCATCAGAGCGCTTTTCCAAATGTCATCAGCGTTGCCTTTTCTGATAGCAGTGTCTCTGAAAATGACTTTTTTTTCTTTCTCTCAAATAAATGGAGTCAGTGTGGTGGAACTGGGTAATACTAAGAACAGCCTGAGCTGGTTAAGTTCCAGTTTAATGTGTGTGTACATGTGTGCTTAGTCAATGTTCTCACAAGCAAACAAAAACGACAAAATAAAATAAAATGGATACAAAAATGGATAAATCTAGGCTCTACTGACATGCCAATATACTGTAGTCATTGTGAGCAGTGTGTTATACAGTGTGTGAAACCACACAGGCAAGTCTATTAGAGGTTACTGAGCAGCTCATCACGAGTGTGTGATGATTTAGAGACGATACTAATTGATGGGATTATAGCATTTTAGACACATTTGGCTCAAAGCTCCAGTGCAAAGCTAAACTTCAGACACCAAGCATGTCCTCACTGGTAGAACTGTCCTTTGAAGCAGGATGTAGGGGTGAGTTGGAAGAACTTTATTAACCCTCAGCACCCAAGACATGTGCCAGTGTGTCAGAAGCACAACATGGTCTTATTTAAAACTCAAAGGTTACTTGAAGCTTCCGTGTCTCCACAACAACAGTGGAGCTTCAGACATTACAGGAAGCTTGTTTTGTGATCATACATCGTGTAGAATCACAGATCTCAATGCATAAATAATAGATAAACCTCACAGTTTTTGGAACTTTAAAAATTGTTTACAAGACAAAATAACTACAGATATTTTTGTTTCTGATTGTAAAAACGAAAGGAAAAAAAATGTGGTGTGAGAAGACCAATCACATATGTGAGGTTTCTGTGTGGGGTTGGAGGGGTTGTAAGTGGTGTGAGCCTCACTGTTACTGTGCAGACAAAAAGAGGAACTATAAATTAATTAACTGCTATAACAGACTTACTCATGATTATAAATAGTCAGACATATTTCGATTTTTCAACACGTCTTATTATAATACTAATGTGAGTGTAAGCTGAAGATTTCCAAGCTGTTTAATAGGTGTGTTCTTAGATTTTTACAGTAAAAAGGCTGGAGATCTCTAACTGATTTTCTAGTTTTGTTTTTTTTTCTGATTGTGTCTAAATAGTTAATTTTTTTTTTTTTTTTTTGTTATTTTACTTATTTTAGTAGTAGTAGTAGTAACATTTTGTTACCAGTCTGTCACTGCCAAAGTTGTATGTGACCTCTAATCAGAGTTCACATTTTGCTGATTTTTTAAATGAAAATAAGTTAACAATGATTCTATTCAGTCAGTCTTCTTTGACTGCAGTTAAAGCTTCTAAAAGTTCCTTGTAGCCTGTTTACAGTCTGTTTACCTCCCACGTTTTCTTGCAGAACACTTTTAGTTCAGAAATATTTGCATGTCATCTTGCATTCACAACATTTAATCACAGATTTTCAGTATTTTCAAGCTTTGGAATGGTAAAGGCCATTTAAAAACCTTAATCTTTTGATTCATTATCCAAACCTAACCAGGGTCGTGGAGGGCCTATCCCAGCTCTCATTGGGCGAAAGATGGAGAAAAACACTGGACAGTTCGTCAGTCCACCATAGGGCAGACACATTCACACCCTGGAGCAATTTAGCATCTCCAGTTCACCTGCACGTCTTTAGATTGTGGGAGTTGCGTGTTCTCCCTGTGCAGACATGGGAAGAAGGTACAATTTTTTGGCAGAGAAGCAAATCCATGACCTTCTCGCTGTGAGGCCACTTAATTTGATCGATTAGATTATTGTCTTATTGTAAAGTCCAGCCTCTTTTCTTCTTCAGTGTCTTCACTGACTGTGGGACATTAACAGGATTTGTTGACGTGTGGTAGAACGCTTTCTCTATTTCCACACAATTTTCCTCGTATGTGACTCGGCCACCCTCATCTTTAATAGTTGACAAAGTGTTCTTTTATTGAAGTGCTTCATCTTTGTTCTCAAAAATATGTTCTTAAAAATATACCTTTGTTTACTTGATTTGTGTTCGTCTCATCAGACAACAGAATTACATTTGTCACACACTTTAAATGTGCGGTTACCTTCGGGGGCATCCTGGCCAATTTCTTTGGAGATTTTTCTTAGGCTTCCAGATCTTCTCTGAACTTCAACAGTTCTCAACTTAACACACTTTAACATGATGTTTTGTGCTGAGAAAACAGTTGTTTAGATATATTATACACTGTTTGGGTGCAAGAGTCAGTATTGAGCCATGGTATGGAGCCATTTGAGTGTGGGGAAAGGGACCAACACATGAAAGCTTTTTAAACCTTTGACAAGATAGTTTGACAAAAAAATTGCAAGTCCAATAAAAAGAATTGGTTCAGTAAGAGTGTGTGTGTGTGTGTGTGTGTTTTCACACAGGTGAAATGTGTCCGCTACTGGCCTGATGAGACTGAGGTCTACGGCGACATCAAAGTGACCCTGATCGAGACGGAGCCTCTGGCTGAATACGTCATCCGTACCTTCACAGTCCAAAAGGTGGTGCACTCATTTATCCACACTTCTCACATTCTTTCATCCACCCCTTATTTTGTCTCCTGGCTTGTCTGTGTTTGTCTCACTTCCTCTGTACTGTTCATCGACAGCTTGACGTGAGATGCTTTCCCTTCGCACATGAAACGCAATGGCAGAAAACCATGATCTCGACTTTCTGGGTTTTTTTTCCTGAGCTTAACGTAAGCCCGGGGAGCTGCGCTTTTTCGCTGCGACGGCAAAACACAAACAGAAGTGTCGGGCTGCGGGTGACGGCGGGTGGCGTTTCATTGTAAAACGTTGTAATCTAAGTGGAACAGATGTAGGAGGTGAGGGACGCTTTGATAGATGGAGAAATTAGGCTTTGGGAGGCTTTTAGAAGCTCTAAGCCTTGAGTGGGGAACAGCATGCCATCAGCAAAGTTGCACAAAAGCGCCCGATCCGTCTGTCTCATGAGGCGGCTGTCTTTTTTAAAACAACTCTTTTCTGTGCTTGTGAAGGGAGGGAATGGAGTGAAGTGTGTTGTCGTTCTCCTCCTCATGCAGTTTCTTGTTTCATGAGACCCGTTGGGCGGGTCACGTTTCAGAAGTGCCAAAAGCAGGCCGAAGAGGAGGAGGAAATTACGAAAGGGTTATATTAGCTTGAGATTAGCCAACCAGTCTCTAAAGTGTGTGTCTGAGTGTGTTTGTGTTACCAGATAAGTGAAAATCCACTGTTTTCCTGGCTTAGCGGACTTTCACTTACGTGGTTCCCACCTTCTATAAAAGCTCAGTTACTGCACCGTATATACACACACTCTTACACACACTTAGACACACTCTCTCTCACACACACACCGAGACACTTCGTATTAAGCCGCAACGTGGGTCCGCACTTCATGGTATCAGCACCTCCAGGCACGGATTACGCGGCACTCAAGCCCAAATCGTAATTAAAAGCTTAGCTTAGCATTAATGCGGAGGAGAGGAGGTGTGAGGGAGAAGGATCGCTCGCTCATAGATCGGTGTGTGTGCGCGATGTAACAGAGCTCTCGCCATACAGACCGAGTCGTTCCTCCCTCAAGGGCTCCTGCTACTTTCTGTGGCTTTAAGGACCCGAACAGTTCAAATCCTGCATGAAAAGAAGAGGATGCTTCACCTAACCATGCTTAGCCATTGCATTAGCATGTCTAATAGTGAATTAACTCTTCAGCACGTTGCATCATACCAGTGTGCGGCTGACTACTTCCCATTAAGGCGCATTGTTACACCAGTGTGTTTTGAAACATTCAGCAATGAACATTCTAATGTGTTTTGACTGCTGATATCACAATGCAAGTTGTGGTGATTCTACATTACAGTATTTGCCATCGTCTTCACACTTTATATTTATACTTTTTTACATCTGACAGTCCATCATGTGACTAAGTCACACCAAACTCAGGCTACGTCCGAAGTTTGGTCCGACAGACCAACTGGTGGACGGCGCCCCATGCAGGACACTCAAGAGCACAACACACAGCGAAGAAATGCAGACTCACAACTATAAAACAAATATTTACATTTTGCGCAACTATTGAGCCCTCTGACAGGCGTAACACCTGCAAATTACGAGTGACGTCAGCAGTGAGGTCAGCATCGTCTCACTGATGAGATGTTTAGCTGTTCCGCAGTCAGGCAGCACAACTGGAGTGAATACAAGAACATTTCGCAACACATTTTAATGGATTGTCAAATTTTATTGTGGAACGCCAGCCAACAAGCAAAGAAAAAAATTACTCAGCAAAGGGTAGAACTGTTTAAAAACCCACTGAAGGGAAAAGTGTGGATGAAAATGCATTCAAGTTAACATTTATTGATAGCCACCATAGCATCTTTAGATGTTTTCAGACCCTGAATTGTTAGGGTTAGGGTTAGGCTGTGAAGGTTAGGGTTGGGCGCGGATGTTTTGAACCATTTCTTCAGTCTGGGTTGTATTGAGAGGTGTGAACCCTCAACTGGACATTTACCATCAACAGCTGAAGCGTGGGCCAAAAATCTCTATATGCTTCCAAATGTTCCCCCATTTGGTTCACTGCTGGTGGGAGCGGGTCCACATCAGAGCATGTTTCCTCCACATAATCTGCTGCTTTAAATCTCGGTGTTTTGACCCCAGTGTTGGTCTTGGAGAAAATGGGGTTTCCTGGCTTGCAGGAATGCACTGTTCCCAAAAAGGTGCATAAACTTGAATGAATCATCCAGTTTGGAATGGATCTGTGGCGTAACTCAAGGACCCCCTTCTGTACATCCACCATTCTGTATTCATTATTTATAAAATACAGCAGTGGAGACACAGCAGAGACACGATGGAAAAGGATTCATCTTCAGGAAAAAAAAAAACAACCAAAAAACAGTTGAATGCAAAAGTTTGGGCAAGCCTGAGTCACAGAACACAAACTTCATTTTTCCTATTTACATGTGTAGTCTTGTATTGTTTCTGTTTTTGTTCTTTGTGTTGGTCCTGGAGGAACATTGTTTGATTTCACTCGACTTGACTTGACTTGACTCAAATAAGCATTGGTTGCATTGGCTACTGGTCTCTTTGTACAAACATTAACCTCAGTCTGACTCTGTCACTATGAGAATCCCTTTCATGTGCAACTGTCTTGTATTATTATTCACACTGTTGCCATGAAAGAGTATTGTGTTTGGGATACTTCATGTGATGTCATGCTTCAGCTCTAGCCATCCTTTTCAATTTCCTGATGCTGAAGCCTGATGAAAGAAGCCTTATGTTCCACTTATCCACCCTCTCCCTTTCAGAAGGGGCATCACGAGATCCGTGAGATCCGACAGTTCCACTTCACCAGCTGGCCGGATCACGGTGTGCCCTGCTACGCCACGGGTCTGCTCGGCTTCGTCCGCCAGGTCAAGTTCCTTAACCCTCCAGATGCCGGGCCTATAGTGGTCCACTGCAGGTACGGCTGTTTCATTTTACATTCTCTCTCTGCTTCTCTTTGTCTGACACTTTGTATGGGTGTCTTTCTGTCAGGATGTGGGCAGACCTCGTGACCAGTACTGAGATTCATTTTAGGGGGCTGACAATTCTGATAATAAACTTCAAATAAATATTCTGGTAGCAAAACCTCTATTATATAATAATGCCGACTGATAGTATAATATTATTGGTTGATAACATTTTAGATAAATGTTTTACATTTTAAATGTGAACAATGCTAGTTTAAGATTTCCCGTTCTTTTTTTAACTGCCCCACTTAAGCTGAAACGCTTAGACGATATAAATATTTTATGATGTCATTCTATTTTTTTTCAATCTGCACCCAATATATAACATGGACCTGACATTCTGTATAATTATCCTTGAAAAGTCTGTACAATGCACACACTATGTGGCCAAAAGTATGTGGACACTCTTAATTACTCCAAATATATATGTAAAATCAAGCACATAGCCATGCAATGTCCATAGAAGAACACTGACAAAAGTATAGGTCATACTTAAGAGCTCCATGGCTTTAGATGAGGCACTGGTTGCCACAAGTTAGTTTGTGAAAATATCTACCCCGTGCAAATATTGGTCCTATTACAGTAAAAGTGAAGTGTCTTGGAGTAACAGCAACTCAGCCATGAAGCTGCAGACCTCACAAGCTCACAGAGCAGGGCTGCCAAGCACTGAAGCGTGTAATGCATAAAAATTGCTTATCTTCCATTGCTACACTCACTACACAGTTCCAAACTGTCTCTGGAAGCAACATCAGCACAAGAACTGGGACCTGGGAGCTTCATGAAATGGGTTTCTATGGCAGAGCAGCTGTTTAGGATTACTGTGTGCTGGAGTGGTGGATAGCATGCCACCAATGAACACTGGAATGGTGAGAAATGACACATTACCT
>JBBPCX010070973.1:0-10303 GCA_037974365.1 Hydrocynus forskahlii
TGTCGTTCTTAATCCCCAAGTCAGGTAATCAAATGCTGACGGTTTGTGTCCAGCTCATACAATGAAACCTTTTTTAACGTTCGGTAACGTTTGTCCTCATCACAAGGTCATTCCTCAGGTGTCTTAGGCAGCGTCAGGTGAGTGGATGGTGGGATAATGCTCCGTAGCGATTATCTGGTAGGGCTAGTGGTATCTAATACCATGTCTTTTCAGGAGCTCTGTCCGCATAAATAGCCCACCTAAATCTTGACACAGGTCATTCTCCACGGTGCTCTTTCCTGAAAGCCCAGGCCTTCTCTCTGGGGCCAGCAGAGGATGTCCCTCCCACTACAAAGGACAAGCACAGCCCGGTGCCCTTGGGGATCCCAGATTTCATTTCCCCTCCTTTTAAAGGAACGTTCTTTCTGCTGTTCTGCTTGGTATGGAGAGCAGTTAACAGACAGCCCCATGGCTCTGGAGGCGCTCCGTCTGCAGCTATCGCCCTCATGGCCTCAGACACTGCCATTGTGCTCGCCGAGCTCGCCAAGCAGGTTCATCAAGCCCTCCAGAGACCAAAGGACAGGGAGAGGCCCAGTAGTGAAAAAGACCTGAAAGAGAACCTGAGATGGCTTGTCTCAGAGCAACGAGGGCTCCTAGTCAACAAAAGAGGGACCATATCTGCTAAATTGATGCCAAATTGTTTCCCTTTCATCGCCACAGCAACTGGATGACTTGTGGAGCGGGGAGAACTCGTATAGTGCACGATAGACACAGTGTTCATAAAAGCAGCTTCTGCACTGACTCAGGATCAGAATTTGGCGAACGATCAGCTCCGTTACAGAAAAAGGGAGAAATCTGATCCTGGGATGTCGCCTTTACCCTTGTCTTATGTGACAATTATTTATAACGTGCTGTTGTTTGCCTTGACATCTCAGACCGGGTCAGAATTGAGCCTTCTGCATCAACAAAGCCACGCCTTGCAGTCGTGATAGAAGTTGCATTGAAACAATGACAGAGGGTCTACAGTTTTAATTTACAACCTGCTTAAACGAGACCTGTTCATCTGTTCAGTGTTGATTGATGATCGAATGTATAATACAGTTAAACCAACACAATTACACATTTCTTGATGGTAGATGGTGAGGACAACATCGTCCGGTTACACCTCCCAATCAAACTAATAACCATTGTCAGTAGGAGGGCTAATACCCCAGATGCTGGCAGTTGTGGGAGGTGGTGGTGAATGGACCCGGAGTTTGACGTGTGCAAAGCAAATACAGTGGGTTTATTTATTATCCAAACCACCTGTGACCCTACAGCTTTTTTTTTTTTTTTTTTTAAGAACACTAGGTGGCATTTACATTGTGTAAAAATGTCATAATGAGCAGACTGCTGGAACTCTTTTTACTCCAACTTACACTTTATATAATTGTTTTGTTTTTTTGGAGCACTAAGAGACCAGTTCACTTTTCAGCATCGGTGGATTTAAAAATGATTTCCAAATCTTTCTCAGAACTATTTTAAAACAAGGACTCAGGGATCAGGCAACGCATTAATAACCATTTCATGGAATAACTTTCTGTGAGGGAGCTTTTGGAGGCAGATGTCTGGTTTCTATCATCATTGAAGTATGCAGATCTTCTGAACAAATTGTGGTATTCCCCTTCAAGTTGAATCCGTCTTCTTAACATTTTGCCAAATCAGGTACTACATTAGAGTCACTTTATAACATTCCAATATTCAAAAACTCTTTATTTTCAATGTAAAGGTGAAAAATGGCTCTTTTTTGGAAAAAAAAAGTGCAGAATTGGCAATGGAGTATAAAAGAGTTTAAAAGCTAATGTTTTTATTTTATAATTCAGCAAGTCTGGCTTTTTTATTGACCTCCTTTCACTTTTCATGGTGTGTGTGTGTGTGTTTGTATGTATATAGTATGTATTGATCGGGGCTTCATGAAGTGTCAGAGTGTTTATTCATATAAACGTGTAATAGCATTATAGAGTTGTTTTATTTTTCAGTCAATCACATGTTATTTTTTATTTATATGTTAAACTATGCCATTGATCATCAGCTTGGTGTAATAAATATTGCAGTTCCTAGAATGTTTTTGATGTTCTGATACTTGTCTGATCAGTGCTGGTCTTCTGGGCAGGAAGGAGATGAGACATTTAACCGGGCCAAACTCTTGAATGTTGGCTACGCTGAAGCCCTGAAGGAGTATGACTACGATTGCTTTGTCTTCAGTGATGTGGACCTCATTCCCATGGACGACCGCAACATCTACACGTGCTTCAGTCAGCCCAGGCACCTGTCTGTGTCCATGGACAAGTTCGGCTTCAGGTAAACTGGCAGCATTTGTAACCACCTTTATGGTGTGTTTGTGTGTGTGTGTGTATTTATATGTATGTATATGTGTGTGCAGCCCTTTCTTCAGTTGCGACAGTGATATTGGTTTGATATTAGTTGATCCAGTCAATGGATAATAATGTTCAATTCAATTCAATTTTATTTATATAGCGCTTTTTACAACCTGTTCATAGTTTTTCATGAATGCAGCTTGTAGAAAACAGTCTCAGATAGCCGTTCTCTTGGATGTGCACCAGATTTTCAAGAAATTTGATCTGAATTCTGTGCACAGCCGTGGCGACACCTTTTCGACATAAACACAATTACAGTTTGTTTATGCAGGACCTCTGAGGCAGCTACTACTCAGTCTAGTAGAAGAGGTTTTAACATATTTTGGTCAAATCCAACCTGAGCTTAATACTTTTTCTTTTCTGGTTAATGTTCAGTGTTCTTAAACCGTTTTCAGAAGTTGTTTTCTAAAAAGGAAGCAGTAGTGACTGGTCGACCTGTCTTTTGTTTAGTTCTGCATTTTTGCAATAATTTTGCCACTCAAAAAATGTGTTCATTTTTCAGTTGTTAAATGTAGTGAATTGAAGTAAAAACCATGAACCTACAAAACTAGGCTTGCTGTCTTCTAACAAGTTTCTGCTTGAATCCCCCTATCAGTTCAGGGCAATATGTAACAAAACAGTGAGAAAATTGGAATATACTATGATATGGGTTCTGCTGAAGGCATAAATGTAAAGAGCCTGTCCGAAGTCAAGAAAAGGTACTATAGGTCAGTCTACTACTGGGTTGTTAGCAAACCTTTCTTCCTGATTTGAGAGCCAGGATGGCATAGAAAGTTAATGATAAAACGGCCATTATTGTATATTAAACTATGACTATAAACAAATGAATAAAAAATAGTGTGTGTGTGAGAGAACAGTATAGAATGGTAAACCTACGTATGCCTAAATATTAAATTGTTATTTAATCATCAAAGTGATAGGCCTGTTGGTTGGAGGAACACATTTAAATTAGCCCAGTTTTGGTTCCTGACCTTCCTCATGCTCTCCAGACCTCACATGGATCTGTTCAGGTCCATCAGCAGCTCCTGATTTACTTAAATGAAGACTGATTAGATAAAGGAGGTAAACATTGTAAACACCAGCCTCCTCCACGAGGAGCACAGGAAATGGTGAGGCTAACGCACATGCAGCACAATCACAATGTATTGTCTTCATTCATGGATATTTTTTCTAAAATAATGTCTTTTTAATCAAAACTTTGTCCATGCATACATTGTCAAAAGCGTATACCAGCATTTTCAGCCAAACTGTTTATACTAAACTGTTCTTGTTGAAGACAAGGGTAATAGGTATTTAAACAGCATTTAAGAAATTTTTTAATTTGACATTTAATTATGCAGCAACCCCAAGTGAAATTAGTATATATCAGGATGGAAATGCAAATATAATATGAGTTATGAATATTTCTAACCATTAGCATTACAATGAAAAGGCCTTGTTTTACCGTCATCCTTTACCTTTAATGCCAGTTTGTGTGTGTGGTGTTTGGGGTGGGTGAAGTGTGTGTGTGTGTGTTTTTATGGCATCTAATCTGCGTTCTCTTCTTGAGGATAGCTGCTGTTAATGGTGCTGTTCTTCCTGCGGAACTTGCATCTGGTTGTTATTTTCTCAAATTAGCTCACAACAGGGAAGGCTAGAGAGAGATGTAAGGCACTTTCGGATGAATAATTTGTCCTCCTGTTAATTTCACAGGCTGAAGTGACATTATATATGCGGCCAAATGGAAAAATGCAATTATCTTGGCTTGATATTGAAATGATGGCAATAAATTAAACCAATAAACGGACATTTCTAGGTTCTGCAGACTATAAACCATGTGTAGCATCACCTTCATTCACTTAGTGGGATTGTTCTTCTTCTGGACTGCCAACATTCATAATATATTGACAGAAAATGGGACCAGAAACAGTTAATTTCAACAGTTTTCAATGCAATTTGTACTTCAGTTACAATAATTACATAATTATTTTAGTATTAAACCTTTCACTGCTGCACAT
This sequence comes from Hydrocynus forskahlii, assembly GCA_037974365.1. Taxonomy (NCBI): domain Eukaryota; kingdom Metazoa; phylum Chordata; class Actinopteri; order Characiformes; family Alestidae; genus Hydrocynus; species Hydrocynus forskahlii. The sequence continues at coordinate 4,394 of JBBPCX010070973.1, forward strand.
TCACACAACAAACGCTCCAAAAATGCCCTGAAAGTAGAGCCAGCTGCTAAACATACTTGGACAAATGGATTTCTGTTGACCGGTGATCTGAAGGTCAGTTCAAGGTTTATTTGGCAACAGTTTCATCGTTAATTAAGCCATTTTATGTTCAGTGAAGTAATATATTTAATATTTTTTATGCATGTTTTTACTGAGCAAGGAACATGAACCAAACGCGTCAATTAACTGGAGGTTGCACAAAAGGCTCCATTGGTCTTTAGGCCAAGCTTATAAAACATCTGTGACAGACAGGTTTGTTTTGCTAAGGCTTTCTCATAATGGATCTCCTAACCCCCCCCACCCCACCCCGTAATTACACACACACACACACAAACACACACGTGTGCGTGCTCGCACACAAACACATCAGTACATATCAGACCACCATCTGGTGAATGTTACTAGGCTTTTCCTATATCATTTCCTCTTGCTGTTCTGTGCCACTGCCTCACAACACGCTTTGTTTCTTCTCTTCTGGCTGCCCTCAGAGGGGAAGCGGCGGTCTCTTGAGATATCTGTGGAAAAAAAAAACAAAAAAAAAAACCCAGTTAGATTCTGAGCTGGCCTCTAATGGGAGACTGGTGGGGCGGGGCTGTCAGGAGGAGCTGCCGACTGATTAAGTTCCTTAGTTGTGATCGGCCTTTAAGTCAGTGTCTTTGACCATAGTGTACATTTATGCATTTTGGAGACCTTATTCAGAACAGTGAGTTCAGATGTAGCCTTAGCATTCTCACCTAGGGACTGTTATTGGTGTAGTGTGGTGTGCTTGAACCCTAGTTTGCTGACTGGAGGGTAGTACTAGTGAATTACTACACAACACCAACCACCAAGGGCAAAAACTGTAATGTAAACTAGACTTGCCAAAACATTGATCAGTGTGGTTTCTTATAGGCCTAGTAAAAATGTCTACTATCAAATGCCTTAGTAATGTTTGAGCACGCCATTATTGTGCCAAAAAACCAAATGTTTATTTATTGTGATAGGTGTCAAAAACAAAAATGCCTTGGCAACCCACAGAGAACCACATCCCTTTGAGGAAATAGTTCCTAAACGCTTAGAGAGTTGATTTGCTGTTGATTCTCTCCCGAACATGGGGATACTTTGGGCAGATCTGCTGTAGATATTTCACCCCACACCCCTGGTCACTGCTGTATTATTGAGTATCAAACAAGTGGTTAGAAATTTGATACCTTAAGTGAGCAGCTGTTACCATCAATCCTACAAGGAAATGTTGACACGCACGCTCTCTTTCTGGTCCTTCCTTGCAGGTTGCCATATAATCAGTACTTTGGTGGCGTGTCCTCGATGAGCAAGGAGCAGTTCCTGAAAATTAATGGCTTTCCAAACAACTACTGGGGCTGGGGTGGAGAGGATGATGACATTTTCAACAGGTATGTGAATTCGCTTGCCTACAACACACATCAATCAAAAGAACTGCATTCAGGCCTGGCAAACAGTCAGACCCTCATTTGTCAGCAGTCTTAATCTGAGGCAATACAGGTTTTTTACATCACAAAACATGATTGGTAATATTCAGCCAGTTCCACATTGTTGGCTCGGTTTTCCACTACAGAGATTTCTACACCTGGTGGATGTTGACTGATGTAAAATAGGATTTATTTATGCTCATGTGGCCAACATAGGACTATAGTCTGCAGATGCAAGCTTGTATGAAGCTTTTTCACAAAAACTCTGTGGTTAGATATGAAATCGTCCCTTGGATAGTCTAGACTAAAAGTCCCCAGCTCCAGTCCTGGAGGGGCTGGTGTCCAGTACACTATGGTGATTCCCCTTTTTGGGAGTTGGGGACCCCTGCTGTAGACAAGACAAGACGCTGTGATGTGTCCCATTCTGCCAAATCTGTTTATAGTCATGGAAGTCATCAGTTATAAATTTATAATGCTTCTATAAAGGCACAAAATTGAGTACAAACGTTTTTTTGAGCATCGAATAAAGGCGAAACCCACAGATGTGCAGGGAAATAATAGTGTTAAGATTGACTTACACCACCTTTCAGAGGTCTTGCAATCAGATTTGTGTGTTAACTCAACTACAATACTTTCATTAATTTCCTCCCTTCAAATAGGAACATAAATTGCCTCCCCCCCATGTTCAAAAGCACATTAGCATTATTTACATTTACACTTCCATCAGAGAGTTAGTGAGTGCTTTCTTTTACAGTATTGTTGTTTGATGGCTTCCTGCAGCTGGGCCTTTTTTTTTCACCAGAGAAAGTCCACCCCAAGTTGAACCGCGATTTATGGGAGACTTTGTTTAGTCCAGCAAATGTTTACACTGACAGAAAACAGGTGCCTGTGATGTGCTTTAGAAGGGCTGCTTGGCAGTAATGTGATTTCTCCTCAACGTAGTTTATCCTTATTAAGATGGAATTCTTATTCATTAGCTGTGCATGTAAACACAGTGTGTGTACTGAAACGAGACCCATGTTCCTTGTTTTCATAGGCTGAGCTTCAAGGGGATGTCCATATCGAGACCCAGCGGGGTAATTGGGAAATGCAGGATGATTCGTCATGAACGGGACAAGCAGAACGACCCTAATCCCCAAAGGTATGGCACTTGGTATTTGCGCAACCTGCTGCCACTCCACAGTGAGTGTGCGTTCTTATTTTCCAGGTAAACAAGTACAAAGTGACCCTGGAGCGGTTTTGAACAAAACGTTCCAGGATCATCCCATTCATCCACAGATTCAGTGTCGCCAGAACAGGTTCATAAGTGGTGTGGTTTTTAAACAGTGATGTCTGACCTTCACAAGTGTGAGGGATGGATTGATTTATGCACAGACTGGGACATAGAAAGGAATGCGTTTTTTTAATTCATGTGCAACTGCTTGTAAATGAACCATTGTTTCACACTTGCTCCAGGCAGCAAAGTCTTTCAGTGAAATCAGTCAAAATTTGTTTAGAGGCGTTCAGCCTCTTGTGGCCGGCTTTCACAGATAGCTACATGTAGGAAAACTGAAAATCTCCTCATCAAGACTTCTCTGGATTAGAAACAAAAATGAGATGGGGCACTTTGAACTTCCAAAGACTTAGCCCTGAATGCTTGGCTTTTTAATGACTCCTCTAAAACTCTTGATTTCAGCCAAGAGTTTGATGCAGTAACCCCTAACGTGTGGAAGAATCCCTCAAGGGAAACACAGTTCTGTGTCAGTGTGTGTCTTGCCACTCAATCTTGTGCTAATTTTGTTAAATACCTTTTGCAGTTGTTAATTTCCTGTTTCACCATTGTTAAATACCATTTACAATTTTACCATTTTACCCACTCAGGAAGACCTTGGCTCATGTCCAGTGTTAATTTTACTTTTTTCCTCTCTCAGGTTTGACCGAATCGCTCACACCAGAGAGACCATGCACAAAGATGGCATCAACTCCTTATCCTACAAAGTCGTCAAAGTGGAGAAGGACCAGCTGTTCACCAAAATCAGAGTGGATGTCGGCAAGCCACCAAAGTGACATCTCTATGAATGTCCACTGGATGCAGTAACCAAACGTGCCTTGACTTCTAGTCAAATATGCATTTTTATTTTTTATTTTTTTTGTTCTTTTCAAAGAGAATTCTATATTTTTAAAAAGACCTCTCAACTTTTCTTGCCATCTTTGCACAAGCAGTGGAGGAGGACATGTAAAATCTTCTGCTTTGGGGGGTTGCGAGATGCTCTTCATAAACTGATGAAACCCCCTAATTGTTTGCCTTGGAGACTGCTGCTAAAGAAAAACACATCTCTTGAGCCAACTTTCCGACCTGTTAATTGTAAATTGCTCGTTAAGGCATTTCCTGACATTGGTGGCACACAAAAGCTTGCAGTGCGTGTCCATTCTGGAGTTCCACATTGAATCAAGTGGATTCATGAATGTGGAGTGCTGATTTGACTGTTGGGAGAGGGCTTGGTGATCTTTGCTAGTATGCCTCAACACTTAAGTCCATGTTAAGCAAGACAAAAAGCTTGTGCCAGAGCCAGTGTAGCGCTCTTGTACTGTGCCTTTCACTTTCATGCTCAGAAACCAAAACACCCCCCAGTACACAACCCAAAAAGGAATTTCTGCGTCTGTCAGATTTTTGGTTTTAACCGTCTGAATGTAAATCCCTGGCAGTGGAAAAAGGTGTTTTCTATTTATGCTCTAGAAAACCAAGGCGGTGTATTATGTGCCCATTCCCCAAATCACAAAGTCTAGTCTTTGCCTTCAAGGGCCGTTTACACCAAACACTATATGTTTGAAAACTTTTGAGTTGAAAGTTACTTTTAACATAGCAGAACCTTCATACTGACCCCAGTGCATTTTTGGGTAAGTATTTTTAAATGTCTGTGTAGGAATTGAGGGGTGATTCCATGGGTGGGGTGCCATTTAGCCCTTTAGTAACTCTTATTTACTTTGAATTAAAAAACATGCATTAACCTTTCGAAAGTGCATCGACCCAAATATTTTTTGGTGACGGGCTTAGATTAGTGACAGTACAGGGTTGAGATTTTTATCATAAAATACGTTTAACTGGAATTTAATCAAACATCAGGAGGACATTAAGGCCAATCTATATAGTGATTCGCTTTTAAACTAAATGATCGTTTTGGTAACAGGATTTTACTTTGAAAATGACCATCTGTCAATCTCTCGATGTCATCGAAAAAAAACACGTGGCTGTCGGAGAAAAACTCTCATCTCCACTGTGGTCATTTTTCAGTTTTGGATGTAATTCGAAAAACACCAGCCAGTCTTAACACAAATTATTTTGTTGAACAGACCAATTGAAAATTGCAATTTTGGAGATATTTTGGAGACATTACAATTGAAAATTGAAATTTTGTTTTGACAGTCTATATTTTCATATGCATGCCGTGATCTTCAGGAACCTTTGGATGACGCAGCTTCTAGTCGAATTCGAGGCTTGGGAATTTTCTTCAGCCCTAATGGATGTGATGGGATAATCAGTATTTTGCGGACTAAAGTTTAATTATTGTGGGGTTTTTTGTGGTTATTTACCTGGGTCACATCTATCAATAACTGGGAGGAACGCCTTAACTGTTTTAAATGTTTTTACCTTTACATGCGTATCTGTAACTGTAGTGTCAGTGGGACAGAAATGGCAACCGAATGTTGGGATCACCCTCAAGACGCTGCTTTGTTTAACAAACTAGAGGTGCTTTTTTCCCTCAGTAAACCACACTCTGTCAGAATAGGCCTTCGGGATGTAAGAAATACCTTTCTGTTTTTCAGTCTTATCCCTGTCTGCCGCATCTGTAGCACACAGTCGTTTATGACCGATGATAATTACTGCACTCCTGCACACTTTAGTACACAGTTACTGTTTATTTGCTGAATTTAACACATTCCAAAATGTCAAACATTTGTGAAATATTCTTTTCCCTGAGTTAATCTCAGCAAATGACTGGACATTGTGCATTACAATTGCAGAAAAAAAGCCATATTGAAGTCTGTTCTGTCAGCAAGACGTCATTCGACCAGGGAGTAAATGTAATGGAAATGAGTCCAACGCTTTTGTTACTGTTTCGAGGAGCCAGCAGGCAGCGGTGTGACGACTATCCTGAGTGAGTTCCGGGTGAGAGCTCTGCTGTTTGACAGTGTGAGGCAGATCGAGATGAGGTTAAAAAACATTCATTAAATCCCTTTATCAGGAAATTTGTGTGTTTAAGCCCTCCTTAGGCTGTGTGTCAGCCAAACACCCAAGCTGTTTTACAGGCTTCGCAAACAACCTTTTTTTGTTTTGTCCTGAATGTGGTCATTGTTGGGGAGTTCCCTTTTACCAGTGAAATGTTTGAACACTGCATACACACACACGCATGTGACCCATATATGTGTGTTTGTGTGTGTGTATATATGTATGTATGTATGTATG
>JBBPCX010070974.1:0-10303 GCA_037974365.1 Hydrocynus forskahlii
GTTACATCAATTCAACCCTAAATCCCATCATTTATGGCCTCTTTTATCCATGGTTCAGGAAATCCCTCTATCTCATTGCTACACTCAAAATATTTACTCCCCATTCGTCTGACATAAAGGTTCTTACAGTCTGACCACTTTTAACATCTTGACCAGATGTTATGAATGTTTTAAAGTGCATTTAAACTAGGACAGATTTAGCTGTAAAGCAGGAGTATCATATAATTCTGAGTTGGTTTGGTGTGAATTTATTGTGGATAAACGGACCAACTCACATTTCTTTGCAGTGGTGGTGAATGGAGCCAGACATCAACACCAAGTTTAATTTGTTTTCCAAACCACCAGTGAAGCACCAGTTTTTTTAGAGTTATGATAAAATAGAGGCAAATCTGAGCTAAATGATTTTCTCTGGGGATTATTTTGTCTCCAGACACCCTGCATGTATTTAGTATTAGGCCTAAACCCTTGGTACATCAATGTTGTAATGTTTCTAAAGTGGAGCATTTCACACCAAACCCACTCTGAATGACTTTACATCCTAACTTTTCATTGTCAAGAAATTTTGAAAAAAGTTCTCCTCTAACTAACTGGCCTAACTTGGAAGAAGATTAGAAACAGGTTTAAGCTTCTCATTAAAAACTGCAGTTTATACAGCAGTAAACAGCATTTTAATACACACAGAGAAATGAGGACAGGTTATCTGAGCATCCTTTGCAGCTGTAACAGCCTCCAAACACCTGAAAGATTTCTACACTTCTGGATGTTGGAACTTTCGTCCAGAAATTTGCTTCCTTTCAGATGTGAGGGCATTAGTGAGGTTGGGCACTGATACTGGGCAGTAGGGCCAGTCAAACAGTCGATGTTAAGGTTCAACCCAAAGTTGTTTAGTGGAGTCAATATTTTAGGGCTGCCAGACAGCACTGTGAGGACAAACAGCATCGATGAATCCAAAAGGGACCCTGGCAGCACTGTGTAGACAGCGGCACGGTGTAATTATTTGTGCCACCTAGCATCAAATTCCAGGCACAGTCAAGGTAAACCACAGTGCACTGCCATTCTTCAAACCACTATGTGGTACTGTTGGGCACTGGCATTGATGTATAATGACAGCTTTTGCTGTATTTTTTTTCTGACAGTGATGCTATACAGCTCTTAAACTAAAATGTCATTCCAGAGAGTTTTAGGAATTAGAACCTGGTATGTGTTTTAGCTCCTGATTAAAACCAACTTAACTTCTACTATATATATTTTTCTCCTATTGTTCTTAACTTTGGGCTATTATTTTATTTATGCTACAGTAATATATAGTTGTAATGTTTGGTATTATAAATAAAAGCTATTATTATTATTATTATTATTATTATTATTATTATTATTATTATTGGTATTACTATTATTATTGGTATTATTACTAAAGACCTACTGCCCAGCTTGATATTAATTGCAAACAGCTTCACTGTTGTGATCATTCTAGTTTCAGCTTCTTATGGGATTCAGCCTTTAAGTGATTTTCTGTATCATGTTAGCACTAAGCTAACACTAGTGTGTATTTCCACACTGATTTTAATACAGTCTAGACTTCTGGAGCATGAATATAAGATGTGTTTTATTGTGTGTACTGCAGTTTTTAGTCATTCCTTTAGTAAATAATTCACCTTAAAACCAAACTTTTAGTGTTAGTAGAGGCACCTGTTAGCCTTAACTACTTTTGCCTTAACTTCTGACTTTTCTTTGACAGGGGTTGTTTAGGTGTACTTAGCCTGCAGTAACTTGTTTGAATAGCGGACGTTGATTTAAGTATAGCTCTATGGGTTTAAGGAACAGATGTGGACTGATGTACATTGCTCTGGATAAGAGCGTCAGCTAAATGCCGTAAATGTAAATGTTAAGTCTTCTGAAAAATCTTGAATAAAATGAAACAATTAGGGATGTAAGGTACACAGGTCTGTACAACGTGATAAAAAAGCAACAAATAGGCCCAAATACATGTGGCTTGGTTTTGAACACACATTCTCACTCAGATCATATGTTCAAGCAGGTGTGATAAAAACAACGGGTAGCAACTCACAATCGCCTGCTGATTTGAAAACCATCTCTTAGGTTATAAATGTGCAAAATAAACAGAATGATCAAAAATTCAACATATGCATTAAAAGGAGTATTTAACTTTTTCCCGCCTAGGCTACATTTCAGCATTCCAAATCCTTCCAAAATAAAGAGAGAGAATAAAACACCTATGCAGGGGTTTCAGCTGGTGGCCTAGTGATTAGGACGTTTGCTCTGAGATCAGAAAGTTGTGGGTTTGAATCCCTGGACTGCTAGTGACACCACTAAGGTATGCTTGAGCAAGGCACCATCCCCACACACTGTTCCCTGAGCGTCCCTCATTGGTGGAAGCCCACTGCTTCACTTGGTGAATGGACTAAATGCAGAGGAAGAATTTCACGCTGTACTGTTGTGTGTTCACATGTGACAATAAGGGGCCACTTTACTTTACGCTCCTCCACTCTCTCTCTCCATACGTTATAGAATCGACGCAATTATTCAGCTCCTGATCAGTTGATCAAAAAGCTATATACAGGTACACACACAAAACATCAGATATAAATGAATGTTGTAGCATTCAAAGCATGCCAAAATATGATATGGGCTTGGATAAGAAGCAGCACCTATTTTGCTATAGAAGAATAATAAAATCTGCCTTTCCACGAGAATATGCAAAGAGTGATTGCGTGGTTGCTATGGTAACTGTGGTTGTTACTTGATGGTTGTCATGGTGTTCCTATGTGGTTTCTGATGGTTGCTGCGGTGTTTCTTATGTCAGGTCTAGGGACAGTGATATTTTCCAGAATGTAGCATCTTATACCAAACCCGCTCTGAACCTCTCATTTAACACTTCATTATGAGGGGGTTTTTAGAAATGAAGTGGATCTGACTGGTAGCTTGGCTAACAGTGTTTAAACAAGCATTCAGACACCTCTTTCTTTTCAAAACAGACCTGTGCACACTGAAAAGTGGGGTTGATTATATTTTAAAAACCACGACAGTGACATATATTTCGTTGAACTGAACACAACTTAAACGCTGATTTTTTTTAGGTAGAGAAAATGTGTATATAAAAAAAACTGCTCACAGCTGGTTCTGAAACTGCATTAATAACAGCAGTGTAGAAAAGTCCACTTCAGCAAAAAATGACTGACTTAGTTTAGTGACAGATTTCTCTTCTGCATTGCAGCATTTTTTCTGGCTCTCTGCCAGCGGTTCACTGAGTGATGCAATGTGACAATGGCCAATACTATATGAATAGAGGTCCATGGGCAAAATTACCCATTTTAAATAATAAAAACTCAGCTCCTGGTCAACCGATCAAAAAATGTAATACATTTTGGTGTCACGGTTTGGGGTTATTTCTGTTTTCGGGGTTTTGTATTCTGGGTGTTTTCCCGGGTGACCAGTAGGGGTCACCCCTGTTCCTTGTTTGTATCCTGATTTGATTATCTGTGTCATGTGTGCCTCGTTTCATGTCTGTCTGTTCATTGGTTGTTTCTGGTTTGAGTTCAGGTATATATTCTGCTTTGTGTTACTTTCTGGTTGTCGGGTCATTGTAAATGTCTGGATGTCTGTACATCTAAATGTCCAAACGTTAAATAATAAAGTCACGGTGTGGTGCACCGTCTCAGTGCTATGGCAGTCTGGTCTCGCCGGAGCTACAGAGCTCCCCCTGTCTGGTCCCTGGAACCTCCGCGACGCAACATTTGGTAGTGGAACTGTTCCAACATTCACCACGAGCTGGGACAAGAAACAGTGCTTTTTTTATAGAAGTGCTATAAAAATAACAATAAAAATCAAATTTAAGAAGACCAATAGTGTGATTGTGTCAGCTACTCAAGCATAAGAAAAATGTTTAATCCAATTCACCTGACGTGCTTTTTTTGAATTGGGCAAGAAGCTGAGCTTCCAGCAGAAACCCACACAGACACAAGGAAAACATTTACGCTTAGTGTAACATGTCATGGTGCTAACTTCCTAACAGAATACACCTTTTGTTTGTAGATCGAAGTCACACTTTGAAATTTAGTAAAAACATATCACATAGTCTCCATACTGTGTCATCTGCATACAACTGCACGCAATGAATCGTAAAGTCCATACCATGACATGCATACACCAATCATCCAACATTAAAGCTACTGCAGGTGAAGTAAAGAACATTAATGATCCGGTCAAAATATCTCCTGTTGGGGGGTGGGGTGGGGGGGGGGGGGGGTAATAGGCAGGGAGCGAACTGTCAGTTCTTGACATCGATGTTGTAAGTAGGAAATATGGACAAGCAAAAGGATCTGAGACACTTAGATAAGGACCAAACTGCAGTGGCTACATGACTGTGTTAGAGCATCTCCAAAACAGTAGGTTTTGCGAGGTACTCTTGGTGGTCAGTATCTACCAAAAGTGTTCCAAGCATGGACAACCAGTGAACAGGGGACAGGTCATGGGCACCCAAAGCTCATTCGGTGCTGTTTTGTTGCACAGTGGGGACCTGTACAATACTAGGCAGGTAGTTTTAATGTTGTGGCTCATCGAAGCAATCTCCAAAAACAAACTTCTATTAATGTTTATTTTCAAACTTTAAAAATAGTCAAGTTTTTTCAGTGGTTGTTCAGTGGAGATACTGCCGTTGTTCCTATTGGACCACAATGTCCCAGGTGGTCTTTTTATTGGAGCGGGAAGCAAATATAAGTTCTTGCATTTCTCCAGCTGGGGATCTTTCTCCCAGAGACAGCTCTCTGCACTTTCCTTACACCTTCAGCTTGTCAGAGGCTGCAGGATGCTTCACACTACAAATTCCTCTTTGCTGGAGGGAGAAGAATTGAAAGCGTACTGTTACCCTGAGTCTAATGCTTCTTGTGTGAAAGAACCTTACAATGTAGCAGCTAAATCTGTGTTATATTTGCTGCTGGTTTTGGCGATGATAGTGACCATTTTGGGAAACTCAGTGGTCATCATCTCAATAGCACATTTCAAACAGCTGCACACACCAACAAACATGTTGGTGATGTCTCTAGCCCTGGCAGACCTGCTGCTGGGTGTGATCGTCATGCCGTTCAGCATGATCAGATCTGTTGAAGGCTGCTGGTACTATGGACAAGCCTTCTGTTTGTTGCACTCTAGCTTTGATGTGTTCCTCACCTCTGCATCCGTCTTCCAAGTGGCCTGTATTGCCCTGGACCGATATCAAGCTGTGTGCTACCCACTTCAGTACCCGTCGAGAGTAACCATACCCGTGGCCTGGTTGATGATTACTGTGAGCTGGATTGCAGCTGCAGGATATTCTTTTGGCCTCCTGTACTCAGGAGCAAACATTAAGGAACTGGATGAGTACATTGAATCTGTATCATGCATGGGAAGCTGTAACCTTCTGTTCAATGCTCTTTGGGGGTCTTTGGACACAATGATATGTTTCCTTTTACCGTGCTCAGTCATGGTCTGTATGTACGCTCAGATCTTTTTGGTTTCCAGAAAGCATGCAAGGAGAATCGAGGCCAAAAATGGCATGAGCAGGGTTACTCAAAGTGTGAAACATGAGAACAAGGCAGGAAAAACCCTAGGGATTGTTGTCAGTGCCTTTATTTTTTGCTGGATGCCGTTTTATATTAACTCCATAATCGACCCATACATAAACTTTTCCACTCCTGTAGTCCTGTTTGAGTTGCTTGTCTGGTTGGGTTACATCAATTCAACCTTAAATCCCATAATATATGCCCTCTTCTACCCATGGTTCAGGAAATCCCTGTATCTCATAGCTACACTCAAAATTTTTGCTCCTCTTTCTTCTGACATAAATGTTTTTGCAGCTTGAGTAGAAGTTCTGAATGGTGCAAAGTGAGTTTGGGATGGACTTAGTTGTAATACAGGAGTAATACCACAAAGGCAGCTATTGCTACAGCACTCTGTACATTAGTCAGTGTCAGGAGTCTCAAAAATCTAAAGAACTTTGATCTCTGATACATCCAGTTTAGGCAAGTAAACCACACAAATAACGTGTGCCATGAAATTTCCCCAAACCCCTGACCTTATAACAGAGGAAACAACAGGGCCTGAACATTCTTTTGCCAAATTTTCAGGTTCAGTCATGCATGTTCGGTTCCATGGCTTACTTTTACATATTATATGCACATTAATGTCTTGCAGAGTGTCATGAACAGACTAACAACCTGTTCTATAACTTTTTTGTGCAAAATACAGTAAACATAACCCATTTATTCCTTGCTGAAAAAGAGAAACTTGCTGGCTCTTTACAGTGGTGGTGAAAGCAACCAGACAAGATGTCACAGACTCAAATATAGGCTCAAACTCAAATTTTATTTATTGTCGATCCCCAGTGAAGCTCCACATTATGTAGAATGTTGATGATAAAATAGTTGCAAATCTGAAATAAATCAGTTTTCTTTCGAGACTCTTTTGCCTCACAGTGCCCTGCATGTTGTCCTGCATCATGAAAGGGTTTAGTTTTAGGACCAAAAGCTTCTTAAAACAATGTAATTTTAAACAATCATAACCATTTCACTTAATAATTTTCTGTTTGGGAGGTTTTATAGGCAGACGTCTGCTTCTATTCACCACCACTGTGAACAGCGTTTTACTTTATTTTACTTCTTACTGAACCCACTGTTAATCTTTCTGTCTTAAGCCCTTCATTATGTAGGAACTTTGTAAGAAACTCGTTGAATTCTGCTGTAAACTGGACTAGCGTGGAGGAAAGGAAGATTCTGAGTTTAAAGACTGCAGTTTATACAGCAGTAAACAGCATTTTATTGTACATAGAGAACTTAGGAAATTGATCATTTGAGCATCCTTTATAGATTTAACAGCTGGCACACTCCTGGAAGGCTTCCGCACTTGTGGATGTTGGAACACTGCCACAGATATTTGCTTCAATTCAGCTGTAAGGGCATGAGTGAGAGTGGACACTGATGCTAGGTGATGGGGCTGTTCAGACAGTCTGTGTTCGAATCAGGGCCCGTGTAAGAGTGTATTTTGCGTCCGGTGCTGCCAGACAGCACTGTTAGGACAAACAGCATGATGGAACCCTAAAGGGACCCTGGCAGAACTGTACAGACAGTGACATGGTGTGATTCTATGGGTCACCAAACATCAAATTCTGGGTAAACCACGTTGCACTGCCATTCTCAAAGCCACTAGGTGGCACTGTTGGAGTGTTGAGGAGGCTGATGATGTGTCAGTGTAAGGCCCAGTGATCTTGCACCATGCCCCAGCACAGCTGTACCACCTCCTTACTTCCTCTGCTGGCCTGTGCTTGTAGTGCATTTAATGTCCCAGACCCGAGTGCTCAGACCTCCTCACATCCCTCCCTGTTTTATCCGTTTCATCTGGTGAGCTGCCAGATTTACGGAGTGTCTGGTACCTTCAGATACTGAATCCTGTATTAAAAAGTTTGAACTTATGTTGAACTTATGTTGAACTTATGTTAAACGTGTATTTTCACATAGGGCTCCAATAATAACACGCATGACCCTAGTCCTACAAGTGTAACCCAAGTGTCTTCCCAAGAGTAACTACTTGGTCGCTTCTATGTATCTATTCCCTCGCTGCTTGCTATCAGTCCTCAAATACCAGAAGAAGAATAACTGCATGTAGTTACTCTTTGGAAGACAATTGACCCAAAGAGAGGGCCACAATTACAGGACTAGGGTCAAGCGTATAATTGGAGCCATATGTGAAAATACACATTTAACATAAGTTCAACATGAATTCAAAATTTCCAGTACAACCCACAGTGTTTTCAAGTCCTCACCACATCCTTCAGTGGATCTTTGGTCCATGAGTGTGAAGATAAAACAAAGTGGGCCTTATAGTCATGCATGAACACACCACAGCACAGTACACAGTGTGAACAATGTGAAATTCTGTCAACATTTAACCCATTCACCAAGTGAAGCAATGGGCTGCCAGCAACATGGCACCTGGGCAGCAGTGTGTGGGGCCAGGATCTTGCTCAAGGGTACCTCAGTGGTGCCACTAGAAGTTCTCGGATTCAAACCCACAGCTTTCTGATCGCAAGATGAACTCACAAACCATTAGGCCAATATAGTCCCTGATTTTCTTTTTTTTTTTTTATCTCTAAGCTAATGATATTCTTTGACTTAGACTGAAACTAAGGAAGGTTTTTGCTTCAACAGTAAAGATAGTTTTGTCATAACAGCAAGATATAGAGCTCTTAAACTGTTCCAAAAAATTCTAGAAATATAATTTGGTTGCAATTTGTTTATTATATCAAGATTAAAACTATATTTGCTTAAACAAATTTGTGATGGGGTTGTTTTTTTTTCTTTTTATCATAACTACTGTAATTTTAAGCCAAAAATAAAGGTCATTATTATTGTTATTATACTTATTATAATTATAAAAATAATAATAATAATTATTATTATTGTCATTATTGTTTATACTGCTGATATAATATTATTATTAATATTAATAATAATAATAATATAATAATGTTAGTATTATTAATATTATTATTATTAACAGTTCATTCTAATATGACATCAAACTAAAGGACACCAAGTCACAAAGCTACAGAACAGAATTTCTCCTTTTTTTAATAACACACTTTGATGTAATGTGTAAACAGTAACACGCCTCTTTCCGAGCCTTTTTACTCATTTGAGCGACTACTAGCCAATTCAAGCCACTCCTGTGGCACTACTAGCCAATCACAGCGCTGAGAAGGCGGAGTTTACATGAAAATGGGCGGGCAAAATTATTCAAGCCACATCTCTTACACTAAAAGCCAATCATAGCGCGGAGAAGGCGGGGCTTGTAGGAAAACGTGAGGTGGCTGTGGCACTACTAGCCAATCATAGTCCATAGGGCGGGACTTGTTCGAGTACAGGTGGGGAAAGCAACCCTGCTTGTTCCAGTTCAGGTGGGAAAAAATCCACCAATCCTGTGCGTGCAGACGCATCACGTGACAGGCTCGACTTCAGCCGTGAGGAAATCTTCTCTGGAGCAGCTCGGGCCGCTGTGAAGTTGAGGTAAATCCAGACAAGACGCGGTGTGTTCCCCGGGGGGAGGCCGGGGTTTGGCCCCGAGGGGCTCTTGGGTCTTTGGGGTGGCTGTCAGAGGCCTGAGCGGTGTCTGAAGCTGGTTAAAGCCTGGCGACTGGCGCCGAGGCCGGGTGGCGCGTTCCGGGCGCGTGGACACTTAGTCGCCAGATTTTGCGCTACAATGTAACTTTAGCGCGCGAATTAAAGTCCCGCGCGCTCGGTCTGGCCCTGATCCGAGGGGTCCTCCTCTGTCTGCACGCCAGAGGCTGAGTGTGGACGGAGCTCCAGAGCGCTCACAGCGGAGGGTGTGTTTGTTTCCGCATTTTTTCGTGTTGACTGGAAGCCCAGCAGGTGCGTTTGGAGGAGAGGCGACCTCACGAGCACTTGAGGGTCTCACACATGGGGGGTGGGCCGGAGACATCTCACAGCTCATGATCTGATCCGAATGATGACCCATGCTGTCAAAAAGAGGCTAGAGTTTAATAAAAAAAAAACTTCTTTAGAGCTGGGTTCTCCTCTAGAACTTCTCAGAAAGGGGGGCTGGAGACCTCCCACAGTGCATGATCTGGAACTGATGGAACCTAATGATGACCCATGCTGTCAAAAAAGAAGCTTGGTTTAACAAACTCCTTTAGAGCTGGGTTCTCCTCTAGATATTCTCAGACAGGGGGGCCTGAAGACCTCTCGCCACACGTGATCTGGAACTGACGGAACCTAATAATCACTCATACTGTCAAAAAGAAGCTTGAGTTTTAAAAAAGAGCCTAAAAACTCCTTTAGAGCTGGGTCCTCCTCTAGAACGTCTCACACAAGAGGGTCTGGAGACCTCCTGCAGCACACGATCTGTAAATGAGACCTAATGATGCTTCATGCTGTCAAAAAGAAGCTTGAGTTTAAAACAGAAAAGGGCCCAAAAACTCCTTTAGATCTGGGTTCTCCTCTAGAACTTGTCACACAGGGGGCCCTAGAGACCTTCCACAGCACATGATCTGGAACTTCTGGAACTTACATCGTCTGATCTGGAACTGACACCTAATGATGATCCATGCTGTCAAAAGGAAGCTTGAGATTAAACTTCTTTCGAGCTGGGTAATCCTCTAGAGCAGGGGTGTCAAACCTGTCCAGAAAGGGCCGCTGTGGGTGCAGGTTTTCGTTCCAACCAAAGGGAAGCCACACCTGAGTAACTGAAAACCAAGACCAACTGGTTACAGAGGTGGAATCAGGTGTGCCTCCTG
>JBBPCX010070975.1:0-10303 GCA_037974365.1 Hydrocynus forskahlii
CTCGTCCTCGTGCTGGTTGTTTATGTTTGGGCCACGCACCCTTGTCCTCGTGCTGGTTGTTTGTGTTTGGGCCACGCACCCTTGTCCTCGTGCTGGTTGTTTGTGTTTGGGCCACGTCCCCTCGTCCTCGTGCTGGTTGTTTATGTTTGGGCCACGCACCCTTGTCCTCGTGCTGGTTGTTTGTGTTTGGGGCGGCGCTGAGCAGCGGAGCTTCATTCAGTTCAGGTGTCTGGTTGCCATGGTAACCGCCGTGTGGCGAACAAGGCCCGGATGTCACAGTCAGCTGTACTCAGAGGAGGGAGGTTTGAAAATCCACGATGGAGTGAAACCGCGTGAAAGTGGGGGGTTACTGTACCACTTTGTTTTACATGGATCTGTTTTTGCTGTAAAACGATTGCTTGCCCCTGAACAGCACAAAAACAACAGGACAACCCCTCTCTTCCCTGTACTAGAAGGCAGTGCCTGGTTACATTGAGGGATGGAACCAGAACATCTGTTGATAACAAGAGGTCCACCTTGCAAGACTGAAGTGGCAGTGCTGTTGCTAATATAAGTGTATGACAAAGCTCAGCCAATCTGTGTCAAACGTCCTTAAATAAAGTGGGCCCTTATGGTCATCGGTGAACACAGCACAGCACAGCACACAGTGTGAACTGTGTGAAATGTTTTCTCTGTATTTAACCCATTCACCAAGTTAAGAAGCGGGTAGCCAGGAACACAGCGCCCAGGGAGCAGTATGTGGGGACGGAACCTTACTTAAGTGTTCCTTAGTGGTGCCTCTAGCAGTCCTGGGATTCAAACCCACAATCTTCTGATTGCAGGGGCAGCACCCTAACAACTAGGTAACTATCTATCTTACTTGTGTTCACAGAAATGGCAGTGCAGTGAAGACATGTGAATGTGTCAAGTTCCTGTCTAACAGTGGTTAGATTGCATTTAGTATCATTCACTCACCAAAGTAAGAGTCGAAGCCACGATGTGTGGGGAGGCACTCTTTTTTGTACATGCCCAAATGCCATTTGCCCACCATATGGGTAGAGTATCCTGCCTCCTTCATCAGCTGGGGAAGAAGCTTCTCTTCCAGAGGAACGCAGTATGGCTGGCAGGGCCAGATGATCTGGTGCTGCATCCCTGTGTGGATCTAACAGAGAACATGGTCCACAGCATTTAACAGTGATACTAGAACTACTCACATTAGTTTTAGGAGTAACTGAAGTACAAATAATAGTAGCAGTATCAATAGTAATAGTAATAGTAATAGTAGTAGCTTCAGTAAAAGTACTAGTAAGTGCTAGTAATACTAATCATACTAGTAGTGATAACAGAAGCAACAGAGGCAGAAGTAATAATAGTAGTAGAAGTAGTAACAGTAGTAATATTTTACTAAGATTAACAAAAAACATTGCCGCAAATACAAATAGTAACAGTAAAATTTGTGAACAAATATGTATAGCAGTGGCAGTAATAAATACTTATAAAAATTAGTGCAGTGGTAGCAATAGTAATTGTAGTAGCAGTAACAG
This sequence comes from Hydrocynus forskahlii, assembly GCA_037974365.1. NCBI lineage: Eukaryota > Metazoa > Chordata > Actinopteri > Characiformes > Alestidae > Hydrocynus > Hydrocynus forskahlii. The sequence goes on from JBBPCX010070975.1 coordinate 1,524, forward strand.
TAGTATCAGTAGGAGTAGTAGTAATAGTAGTAGTAGTAGTAGTAGTAGCAGTAGTAGCAGTGGTAGTAGTAGTAGTAGTACTAGTAGTAGTACTAGTAGTAGTAATAGTAGTTGTAGTAGTGGAAGTGGTAGTAGTAGTAGGAGTATACAAGTTTCTGCTTCTACTTGAGGAGTAGTAGCAGTAAAAGTAACATTAGTATCCACTGAATTAGTGATTTTGCTAGAAACAGTAATAACAAAAATAGTGATACTAAAAGTAAACTTGTAATTAAAGCAGTGTTAATAACCGTAGTAGTACTGATGAAGATAGAAGTAGCTTTAATTACTAAAAGTAACTAATAGCAGCAGCAGCAGAAGTGGTAATGGTAAATGCATTAGAAGCAGTTGTAGAATTAACAGTAGCAGTTGTAGAACCATGAATAGTAGTAAAATAGTAACAATTATTGTAGTAGTAGCAATAAAAGAAGTATTAGTGATAATTGTAATAGTAGTTGTAGCATCAGCATGAGTATGTTGTAGCATCAGTCATGTCAGTTTCAATAGCAGCAGTTGTAACAGTATTAGAAGGAGAGGCAAAATCCATGGGAGCATTTAGAGTTATAGTAGCAGCACCTCTGATCATATTATTAATAACAGTAATAATGGATGTAGCAGCAGTTGTGAAAGAATTGGTAATAATAGTGTTAGTAGAAACTCCTATGTTACAACAAGGGCTGGGACAATTGGATAAATCAATATATAGAATACCCTTAAAATTGAATAAAATATGATATGAATACATATAATTTTCTACATTTTAATAGTACTGTAATAATAGTATAATAATTTCCATAAAAATGACACACATATAGTACTGAATAAAATCCATCCCTCATTTATTTATGTTTTGCTTTGAATCACATTGTTGGTGCAAAAATGCCTGTCAAAACTGTCTTATCTTTGTCATACTGAGTAGATTAAACAAAAAAAATGGGAAGTAATGTTTTAGTGCGACAGGCTGCAAAGTGCCTAAAGATACAAGGAGCCTAGATAAAGAGTCCCAACCACTCAGCATTCAGCACCACCAGTATACTGATCATCGCCTGATCATCTGGAATCATCTGCTCCTGGTTCTTCACTGGTTCAGATCACTATGTCACCGTGTGGCCTATCTAACAACAACAAAAAAAAACATCCCTCTGAAACTGGTCAGGAACAGGAACTGGACTGAGCTTTGGGAAGTCCTGAGAACTGCGAATTGGAGAACTGTTACTCCAGAACACATTAAACAAGAAAGTCTGCTTCTTTGGAACCAAAATAGGAAGAAATGAGGGGTGGCTCAAGACCTTTACACTATATATATATATAGTCTATATATATGAATCACACACATATATACAGTTACACACACATATACACATTCATAAGTATTCATATATATAGATATGTCTGATTTTGATTAATCCCAGGCCTAGAAGTAACAGAAGCAGTGGGACCAGCAGGAAAAAACTGTCAGTAGCAGCGGTACTGTTTGTTCTAAGCTGAGCAGAGTGTGAATGTGCTGCTGTCCCACCTGGTACCTGCCCGTCATCAGCTGGTTCCTGGATGGGGTGCAGAGGGGCTGGGTGTAATAACCCTCCAGCCGGACCCCTGCTGCAGACAACCGGTCCAGGACTGGGGTTCGGATCTCGGATCCATGGAAGCCCACATCATTCCAGCCCAGATCATCAGCCAGGATGAAGACCACATGTGGAGCAGGACTCGCCCCCAGCAACGCACTCAGACACAGAACGCTCAGGAAAGAGACACAGAGAAACTGGACCATCTCAGCAACCTACATCTGCCCCAAACTCCTTTAAAACACACCTTACTTACTCAGGGTGACCCTCATGACTTTACTCTTTTACTTTCTCTCTCACACACACTCATACACACACACACACACACACACACACACACACACACACTTCTACACACTCGAACACACACACCTACCGCGCGATAAGACCTCATACTCTCGGTTTGGGGAAGTGGATGTCAATTTCTCTTGTACTACATTACCCACAATCCTCGGCCAAAACAAACGGACCAATGAGACTTTACTATTCTCAAATTTTCTATTTATTTCTTTTTTTTTTTTACATGTATTTATTATTTTTTCTCTTGTAAATAGTCACACAGCTGAACATCACACAATAGAAATGAACTGGAAATTTAATATTTTATTTTAAATTAAATTTAACTTTTTAATAACCAAACTACTGTGTGTCAGCACATAATCCTAAAATATTATTTTATTTAAAAAATGTTTTGTAATGCAAAATACTGTATGCACCTTACACATACTATATGCATATGTTGCAAAACAATAGACCTCTATTCTGTAATTTTACTAAAGATGTTACGTGTCATTTAAAATCCCGTTTTTTCCTCTTGCAGTGTAAAAAAGGTAAAAATCTATGCTTTAATTTTGGTATTTTTGTGTAACTAGTTTTACCTACGCATTTACATAACCGTTCTTTATTTTTATTTACATCTTCATTTCCGGTCATGTCACTGATTTTTAGCTCTCTCGTCTTTTATGATTTTATTTGGCAACATGTCTCGACACGTGATAATAATAATAAAATATATGTAATAATAATAATAATAATAATAATAATAATAATAATAATAATGAGAAGAAGAAGAATAAGAATATCATTGTTTTCTGTTGTTTTCTGTTGTTGACGTGGTGTTGTTTTTAGCTTTATCAGTCTGCCTTATTTTTATGGGATTATTTTATTTGTTTTGCAAGATTTTTATTTTATAAGTTTGCACTTTTTCATTTTAATTATTCATGTATTATTAATAAATTGTTTATTAATAAAAATCACAAACAAAATTATTGTTTATGGTTCTTTAGCGTGACTTTTGATACATAGTTTATTTTTATCTATTGTTTGTGATTGTGTGTTACTTTCACAGACGTCAGCTCGTAGACTCGTCATCACCGCGCGCCTGCAAAAGGCCCTGAAAGAGGATCTGAGAGGAGCAGCCCGAGCTGATTGTTGTGCTCAGTAGTCAGAGAGAGATCTGCTCAGAAGGGTGAGGCAGGACTCTGTGTGTTAGAGAGAGGAGCATGGAGAGCTCGGAGGAGGCAAGTGGCCGCAGTGCAGCGCAGCGCCGGGCGGAGAGCAGGCGGAGGAAGCTCTTGCAGAACTCGGAGCAGAGGATGAACAGAATCGTGGGTTTCAGCAAGACCGAGTCCGACTCCAGCGGTGAGACAAGCTCTCCTCACCTCACATATCCTCAACCCACATCTCAAGACCCTACATCTTCTCAACCCACATCTCCTCAAACCATATCCCCACACCCCACATCTTTTAGACCCACATCTTCTCATACCATATCTTCCCAACCCACATCTCAACCCCCTACATCTTTTCACCCCACGTCTAATCAAACCGTAGCTCCTCACCCAATATGGAAATATAGAATATATTTGTTTGCCCCGCCTGATAGTTTGAAGACCGTTGGTTAGAAAGTCGAGCCAACAGTAGCATGTTGTGGTGAAGCCAAGAGGGAGTAGTTTGGTGACCAGCTTGGAGGTAGAGATGCTGTTGAATGCAGATCTGTAATGGGTTGGATAGCATTCTGACGTAGGTTTCTTTCTAGTCAAATCCAGTCAGGGCGAGGTGAAGTGCAGTGGACCTGCTAGAAAGATAGGTGAACCATTATGCATCTAGATTGGGGGGGATGGTGGCTTTAATATGGCTCAGTACAATCCTCTCAAAGCACTGATGCAATCAGTGCTGAGAGAGTGAAGTCATTCTTTCTCCAAATTGAGTGATTGGAAAAGGGTGGGCCTCCTACCCATCCAAAAGAGCAAAGGCAATTGTGCCTCAATTGGCTGCGGTACCACCAGGGATTGAACTTGGCCAACGCTTAGACAGTTGCTCCACTCGAGAGCTGCTTATCTACTGATTATCTTGTCACGCCCCATCTAATTAGCAGTGCTACTGTTTAATCTTGTCCTGGTGACATCCTCACTTTCCCAAGCAAATGATCATGCATGATGACTAGTAACTAGGGTTGCATGAGACCACTTTTTTAAAGTCTGAAACCGATACTAATACTCAAAACTCTAGTATCTGCCAAAACAGATAACAGTCCGATACCATCTTTTTTCAATAGCAGTACAGTTGTCTTCAACAACTGAGCTGTTAATAATACATTTGTCTGGATGCACTCTGAATCCACAAAAGGCCCCCTGCTTCCTCTTTAGTTCCTACACCAATATAATGTGCAGATTGTCCACAATAGAGTTCTGCACACATGGATGAATCATCAGTGGCTCTATTTCAGAACAGGAGCCTGTTTTTAATTCTTACATAGTACATTATGTAGGGAACAGAGGGCCATTTCAGACACAGTATTTGTACTCACGTCTTGACATGTATCTCTCTATACAGCATGTTGCTCAAAGTTTAGTTAAGCGTTTATGTGATAGTTCATGCTCCTTCTGATGTCTGTGATTGTGGCTTATATCGGATAGCAGTGTAAAGAACTGCTGCACCCCAATATCAGGCCCGCACTGAGTATCTTGTCATCACGCCCCTACTAATAACACTTCTGTTTCACTCTGTGTACCTTTTTTCTTTTAGAATCCCGACGTGCAGTGGAGCCCCACTTCCATCTAGACCTGGACAGGTCTGATGCCTGGACACCTCCGGTTTCCTCCAGCAAAAGACTCTCACCTTACGTTTCGGAGGCAGGTGGGAGCAGCCGCACCCCTTGTGAAACCCCAGAGAGGAGGGGTTCACCCCTTCCAGACAGCAGAGAAGACCTGGGGGAGGACGACATCTCGCGAGGTGTCCGACAGAGGCCGCGGGGAGAGCTGTCCAGTGATGAACGTTCGCGCTCACCTCGCAGGGGCCTACAGAAATACCTGTCCCGTTTTGACGATGCGATAAAACTGCGAGGTCAGTTGACAAACGAGAAGGCAGCACAGGACAGCAGTGGAGACCCAGAGGAGTTAGACTCCTTTAGACTCTTCCGGCTCACCGGGAGTGTTCTCTTAGCCGTCTTTGTACGCATCTTCGTCTGCCAGTACTTGGTGAGTGAGCGGTGTGGAGATGGAGTGCAGTCTCTCTAGGTCTTGAAGTACTGTTTGTGTGATTCTATGTCTTTTCCTTTTTTTGCAGTCAATATTTGCACCATTTCTCACTCTTGAGCTGGCCTATATGGGATTATACAAGTATTTTCCAAAGGTCAGTCATGCATGCTGTTTGACATATAAGCTAAATATTCCTATTTGTGTTCCACCTACAGACTGTGTCTACAGAGGGGCTGGACAAGCTGTATAGAGCCTTGGCAAAAATAGTTAACCTAATGAGAAGCGGCCTTCAAGGCCATTAGAAACAACTTAACAGTTCTCTGGAGATATTTATGTAATTTTTACTTTGTTTTGTTTCATGGAATCCTCATATATTTAACTCTGGATGTAATGTAGTGAAGTGTTTGATGGAATTTAAGTGGCTACAATCTTGAACTGCCTGAACAAATTTATTTTTTTACCCTCTAGATACCTCATCTTCCCAAGCGAGCACTCCCACAGACTCACCAACTTAATTAGGCTGTGATAGGAGTCATGCAAGTTTTCTTTTCATGGCAAAAAAACATCACTCTCTAAAAGGCTCTAAAAGCCCTAGATATGTCACTCGTTGTGAATAGTAGTGATAGTCTTTTGTTAGAAACTGGCTGCACCCTCTGGGTGGGTAGAATGGCCCTCCCTCCCTCTCCCCCATCACTTAACACAGTGGTAGCCTGGTTGGTCATCTGTTAGTTACCGTATTAGAATTAGCAGTTAGTGCTCTCCTACAAATGTGTTACACTTTCCTGTGAGAGCAGGTTCTGTTGCTGGTTCTGTAAAGTTTGTCCAACCTGGCAGTAGTAGCTATGAAAGGAGACATGATGTCTTTTGCTTTGCTTTCTAAGTTTGTCTCCAAACTGTAAAACAATCTTATCTGAGCTTCGATAAAATACTCTCTTGTTTGGGCTCTTAGGTGGAGAAAAAGATGAAGACTACTGTTCTGACTGCTGCGCTCCTACTGTCTGGTATCCCAGCTGAGGTCATCAACCATTCCATGGACACATACAGAAAAATGGGGGACGTTTTTGCAGACCTCTGTGTCTATTTCTTCACCTTCATCATGTGTCACGAGCTGATCCTCTTGTTCGGTTCTGAATCCTCGTGATGGGAGGAGCCCAACCGAGTAAGCAAGCAAAAGAGGTTCTGCATCTACATCACCCTTTAACTCGTGCCGCTTTGGAAGCAGTTCTAGATGTTTCCTGAACCCTCACTGCAGTCTCTGTGCGCTCAAGTGAAAGATTTTAGGAAAATCATGGTCATGATTTGTAAACGGGTTCTTTGAGCATTGCTATATAAGAGCAGTTTGGGTTCCCTTAGAAACAGTGTTTAAGTTTTTTTCAAGAATCTTTACATTACATGGAGGATGTTTTAACACTAAAAAGGTTCTACAAACTCACACAACATCTGATTTGCAAAATGGTTCTTAAAAGAACTCTCCGTTAAAAGGTTTTTCGAGTGATCCAAAAGTGGTTCTTAGACAGCACCACACAAAGAATCCTGTTTGGCATCTTTATTTTTAATAGTGTGGCTGATAGTTAGCACCGTGGTCACCAGCCCTACTCTGGAAACCAACCTTCCTGAAGAGTTCACCTCCAACCATGACTGAACGTGTCTGATCTAGATCATTAGTCCACTTAGTTGAACCAGATGTGCAAGATTTAGGCAGACATCCAGCAGCAGAAGACAGACATCCAGCAGCAGTGTTGGTGCCTTCTTGGTCATCAGTTCATTCTGAGATATGTGGGCTCTGGTTTCTTGGTGGTCACCAACTCTGGTGTATGAGATCTACCTGCCCGCAGAGTCTGGTTCCTGCCCCACACGCACGCACACACACACACATACACTCCAACTCAATAATCTTTTCAGTAGTCCTTGAGATGGTTCTTTAATTAGAACATGGCTATCCAGTGCTGTCTGCAAAGTGTTCGTCTGGCTGTTTGTTTTCACTCCAAATAACTGGTGGACTCACCTTATTCCACTTGTTTAATTAACTGATCATTTACTGGAAATGAAACTTGCAGCCAGACTTACTGATAAAGACTGGGCACCTACCTTAGAATCACCACTATTGGTTCCTTAAAGAACCAGGCCTGAAAAGGAGATTTGTGAATGTGAAGAACATTTTGTCAGTTTAAATATTCTTGGAGAGTCAAGACCAGTTTATGGGTTCTTCCTGTCATAACTTTACATTCGTTGTATGTAAAGTTATGATAGAAAGAACCCATAAACTACACTTTCACTTACAAAAAAAAGGTTCACTAAAGAAGAAAGGCTCTGTAGGGAACCACAAGTGGTTCTGAAACTGCACGAGAAACCCTTTTTACCTCTTTATTTTCAATAATTCAATGCTAGATGGGCATTATGTTAGACTGGAACTCTACAGGAGGTGGATTAGTGACTACTGTTCTCTTATCGTTACCACTACCTTTTTTTCTTTTTTTTTTAAAGCATGTATTCCATACATGAGGTTCAGCTTAGGTTTAATGTAAGTATTAGATGTTGCATTTTGCTCTCATGGTTTCTTGGGCTGGAATTAAGCTTAGTCCATGACTACAGCAGGGGATTCTCCGTTCAGTTAAGCGTGTAGCCCATGACTAGGCTTAATACCAGCCCAGTGTTTTTTGTGGGCACAAGAACAATTGATTACCAGCTTTTCATGAGCTACTGAGGTTTGATGAGTGTCTTTATGTAAATTCATTAGCTTTGAATATGTGTGCTTCTATGCTATGAATCTCTGTTTTTATATATATATATATATATATATTTCGTCAGGATTTCTATTTATAGAGGCTTGTAATAGTGATTAGCTATGTAGTGTCCTGGGCGAAAATTTCTTTGTCCGGCTTTGCTGCGACCCAGCCCAGCGTATTTGTCTCTGTCGTGCCTGTAAATTCTGTTCTCAAGTTTTAATTAAAGAATTCAATCTTAGAAGTATCTGCTATCTGTGGTTTCAACTTGACTTTGATGGTGTTTACATTGGCTCTTTAAAATTGGTTGTTCTAATGTACTATTTATGCTTTGTTTTTGATATGCACTTAATCTGTATACAACCTGTAACCAATGAATGTGAACCAATGCTGCAGCTTATTATTTAAAAAAACAAAACACCCTTTGGACATTACCCCAAACATGAAAATCTCATTGTGTATACAATAAAGCTAAACTGAACTGAAATGTAAACATAGCCTCTGTGTATTTCAAGCAAACAAATGTATAAATATCAGTATTTACTGGCACTGTGTATGCAGTACACTGTGTATGTGGGTACAGTACGAAGTGAACAGTATATACTAGTACAGGATGTAGTATACAGCATATACTGATGCAGTGTAAAGTTTGTACTGGCGCCATGTGCAGTATACAGTGTAAATGTGTACAGTATGGAGTAAACAGTATATACTAGTACAGTATGTAGTATACAGTGTAAATGTGTACAGTATGTAGTATACAGTGTATACTAGTGCAGTATGTAGTATACAGTGTATACTGGTGCAGTGTAAAGTTTGTACTGGCACCGTATGCAGTAAAATGTGTAAATGGGTACAGTACGAGGTAAACAGTATTTACTAGTATAATATGTAGTATACAGTTTGTACTGGTGCAGTGTAAAGTATGCTCTGGCACTGTATGCAGTATACAGTGTATGTGGGTACAGTATGAAGTAAAC
>JBBPCX010070976.1:0-10302 GCA_037974365.1 Hydrocynus forskahlii
ACACACACACACACACACACACACACACACACACACACACACACACACACACACACACACACACACACACACATGCAAACACACACACACACACACACACACACACACACACACACACAGTGCTACGTGCCTTTGTGAGTGAGCCCTGATGAACTTGCGCGCTATCTGTTTGGCTCTATTCCCCATAGTGGACCAGGCCCAAAAGACCATGCAGTGCCAGCCCGGACCTTCCCCGATTGTGAAACTGTTTAATCTGCGCTGTGTGTTTTTTGGGAATAGAGGGGTCCATAAAGTATAAATATATAAAATCCCAGCATTAAGCCTCAAGTTGTTCACAATACAACAAGACCCTTCCAAACGCAGAGGGAAAATTTAATCATGAAGTGGTACGTGCTCATTTTTGTTCTTTAATGTTTTTGTGCTTATTCAAAGCGACTGAGGTCTGCAGGAAAAGAAACTCTTCGCATACAAGAAGCTCTTAAAATAGCAGGAAAATTGTAAGACCAATGGAACAATATAAGAGGTCCAAAATTCCGGATTAGAGTATTTTTTAATGACGGGGCTCAAATCCTTCTTAAAAAGTGGAGTTTGGACTGGACTTTACTTAATAAGAATAAGAATTTCCAAGGCAGTCTTAAGGAGGCTTCGAGAGTTTCGAGCTTTTATACCAAATTTTTGAAAGCTTACCTTCCTAGAGGTCAACCAAGATTGCTGTCTGCTTTGTAAGCTTTCAGCTGATGAAAAGAAACTCTGAATTCAAAAGTGTTGCACGTGAACTCACGTCAACTCTTGTCATACAAAACACACCAGACCCTGCTATTCTCGTGAGTACTTTATGCTCTTTCTGCATCTACTAGGTGGACTGCTGATGTGTTCTGTTCCCCACAGGTTATTCCTTTTGTCTGTATTCCTCTTGGGCTCAATGATGTGTCTGTCAGAGGCCCTCTCAGTGGAGCATCTTCCAGGTAACAGACAACCTCAAGACTGCTCACAACACCAGCAAAGCTCAGACTAAATGTTCTGCTATGGTTCCCCAGCAAGCCATGGCTGCAAAAAGGCCAAATACAGAGAAAGAGTTGTTAATGGTTAGAGGAAGCACTACTGAAAGAAGGTTCTGAATGTTTTAAGCCACATTTCTGACTATCAGTTTTATGAAAAGCCTACAAGAGCTGAGTTGTGTGAGAAGTCAATAGGGCAGACTCAGGCTGAGGAACCCAAGGCAGCCATTGTTACTTTATCACTTCCATGCCTTTAAATACATCTTCTCTGTACAAAAATGAAAATTATAATTACGCAAGCTCAAGCAAGCTAGCGGTTTTCACATCATTAACAAATGAAAGAAGATTCTTGCTTGCTTTGAAATATTGGTTTCAGAAAGTTCCTAGATTTCATTTGATTTGGAACTGTGCAGGTAAATGCAGAATCTCTGAGTCTATTTAAACACCGAATCTGAAGGATTTAGTTATGTTGTGCTTAGCATTCCAATTGAGATATTTAACATCAAACCAAAGGTTAGTCACCGATTGGACAGATTTTGGGATGCACATTCAGTGACAATAACTAAGATAATATCCACCAGACTTTCTAAATCATGCTGTACTCTGGTCTATCTGGGCTAGTGGGTAATATTTAGTTTCATGTGTCTTTTTGTATTCTGGAGCATAAGCAAGTTACTACAGTATCATTTCAAGGCAACATCATGGCATAAAATGTATAATAATTATATTTCTGCTGAATATGAATATGGATATGTGAAGTCAAAAGATTGAAAAGATCTAGTTTGATATAGTTTGCTGGTTTCACACGACTTGCAGAAAACACAGTTAGCCTACTTGGTGGCATAAGACATGAGTTTGATACTGAACAAGAAATGATAAACACATGCACTTGTTGAGACAGTATCAGAAATATGTCTTTATTAGGGTTCTTTGGTCTGTTTTGCGTTCATGGTTCAAACAAACTACCCCAAAGTTGATCAGGGAATCAGTTTATTTGGTTCTTGTCAAGTTTCAGTGGCAGCAGCCTCATTTGTTCCAAGGAACAAAGCTAATAGTACAGCTGCTCCTGGGTTAATATTAACTGAACCAAACCTAACAAGTATGAACACACCTTTACTTGCTCTCAGGCAGCAATTTAGCAGAATTCTCTTTGAGTTTACTTGGTTTAGAAATGTTGCGTTCAAAATGATCTTTCTTATAAGGCCTTAGGGGACGGAGCAGCATAAATGAACATATTAGTACATATTAGTACTATACTGGTCACTGTTGAAGCCATGAGGATGTCTTAATCTGAATAATTAAATTGAGAATGTGAGCAATCTCTCTTGGATTTCATCTTGTGTGGTTTTGCTAATTGCTAATTCGCAGCATTTCACGTGGGCAGCCCACAAGCTGTCCTCAGATAGTCCAGCTTCAGCTAATAGTTATGAAAGCAGAACAGCCCTGTAGAGCAGAGTGCTATTATCATAAACACCATAAAGACTTCCCATTAATACAAGCAAAGAAGGGATTGCCTATCTTGCCAATGATTCGCTTTGTAGTCATCATAAGTCTTTTTTCCGAGCTCACAGTATAAACTATCACATGAATTTGCTCTCTGTGACTTTTGCTGACATTGGTTCAACCTTTTGTGCAGGGCACAGAGACAGGCGCATGGTTGGCGGCGTCCTGGCCACTACTCACGTCCCCTGGCAGGCCATGGTGTACCTTAGTGAGAATATTCTGGATGGTGGCTTTGCTGGAGGAGCTCTGATTGCACCTCAGTGGGTCCTGACTGCAGGAAGGAACCTCTTTGTGAGGAAGACTCGAGAACACACAAAAGGAAAAGAGCCCCTTGTCCCAAAAGTCTACCTAGGGATCTTCCGACGTGCCGATGCTGGTCCTGCTACTGAAGTGGCAGTGGAGAAGGTGAATATGAGTGTCTCATTGCAACAAATGGAGAAATGGAGTTGATAAAGTAGATATGCTCGCTGGACAAAAATGTTTTCCAATTCATCATTTCACTACACTACGAAATCAAACACCTTAATTTTACCCCTTAAAATTACCTTGATTTCCATACTGGAAATGAAGGAAAATTAAGGTAGAAAGTGCACAGATTAAGGCTGATTAAGGGGTAAAACAACTGAAGCTTCCCCTTACTTTTTCAAATTTGTCCCTTAAATAATAGAACCTCCTGAATTAACGCCATAAATGTAAGATTAAGGGGTTTCACACTCATGCCTTAAATCTAATTTTTAGCTAAAATGAATGACCACTTCATTCAAATTAAGAGCTTTGGTGTATTTTCAGGGGTCAGTTAAGGTAGGGTTAAGCACATTTAAGTACATTGTGTTTCTTGGTTCTAATACTTGGTTATGCATCTTCTTGCCTTAACCACAGCATCAGTCCTGTATGGTAAGGGCTAGCCAGTCTCTTCACATAGCTTTTATCCATTTTTGCCCACTCTTACACTGAATTTGAGCCCCATGTCCAAGCAGAGCACAACACTGACATTCCCATTTTATAGAATCACAACCATACTGTAAAAAAAAGCTATGAACTAAAACGATGCAACCACTATAGAATGCTTATTTTAAGCAAACATTGTTCATGGTTACAGGAAGGACCACTAGTAGAAGGTGCCAAACATTTTAAGCTGTTTCCGTTGTATGAGCTCTTGGCAGCTTTCCTAGAATTTCGGACAGTATCAGTTTCATGGGAAGCTTACAAGAGCTCAGCAGTGTGAGAAATCACCACAGCAGGCTTAGGCTAAATAATAGCAACCATGATGAAAGCCAAAGGTAAACCCAGTCCATTCTCATTTCCATGCCTGCCAGCACTTTCTCTCAGCACAAAAACAAAAGATTATAATTACATAGTACTCATAAATACTCTTTAAATAATCTTACACTCCATTGCCTTTGTGTGCCCATTTCAGAATTTCACCTGTTGTAATACTCACCTGAGTATTACCATCAGGGTCAGATGATATTGTTGATCAGTCAAAGGAATGATAACTCTAATTCAGTGGTTCCCACCCTGGTCCTGGGGGCCCCATAGCTCTTGACAAAAGAGTGCTTTGCATGCTCGTAACACACACATAATCTACTAATTAACAAGCCCCTGGTGTGTGTAAGTGGATATGTGTAAATGGGGCATAATAGCATTGAAAACACTGAAGTGTTGACAGCAGGGAGGCCATCACGACCAAGGCTGGGCACCATTGCTTAAGACTTCATTCATATTGGTTAGTTATAACCTGCTTTGTATATACTGTGTACATATCAGTATGTATTATAGAATGTTTTTTTGCCAGCATACATTCGCTTTAAAAATACAAATAATGTTTATTTCATCTTGCATCTTTGAAAGCTTTCTAAAACTCTGCTCTTATCTGGGTCCATTCCAAAGAATGTTTTTTACTGAATGAATTCAATGATGAAAGAACATTTTTTTTAACCCATTTGCATAAAAACGTTCGGCTTTTCAAAATCTCTTTATCCTGAAAATGTGTTAAAAGCAATCGCTGGTGAAAGCCCTCTTGTATGGTTTCTCATTCCTGAGTTTGAATGGAAATTATGCCTTGAATTTCTTTTTCAAAACACTGTCTTTTCATCCCTTACAGGTGTTCCTACACCCAGGCTTCCAGAACACCTCAGACTGGGACAATGACCTCGCCCTGATTCAGCTGAAAGAGCCGGTGACCTTCAGCGACAGGGTCTTCCCCATCCCTCTGCCTGAGAGTGGAGAAGACCTGGCTGAGAAGGCGGGAAGTAGGGGCATCATTGCTGGATGGGGCTGGGGAGTACTGTTCACTCCAGCGGAAACACTCAAGTTCCTCTCCTTGCCTGTGGTCATGTGCCATGAACCGTCCTCGCCTAAGCTTGTGCAAAGTACTCCGACTGTGGATGACAAAATGTTCTGTACTGGGCCCAGCCATTTAACGGAGAACGTCTGCTTTGGAGATGCAGGAGGAGCTCTAGCTTTCCTTGACTTCAAAACCAACCAAGTCTACGCTGCAGGCATCCTATCATATGACAAGGTGTGCAACGTGGAGCAAAAAGCTATTTACATGAAGATCTCGGCCTACTTGCCCTGGATCCACAGCGTCATGAGGGGAGATTCCGAGAAGTTTTCCGCTCTCCGTGCTTCAATCATGACTGAAATGTACTCGAGAAAAGCCTAGATTAATTGGGCACAATTTTGAACACCATCCTCAACATGCACATGCTCAGGGACCGCAGGTGAAAAGGAACCAGTTGTGTAAAACGGGTAGATCTACACCATGAAATTATTGTGCTAAGCAATGTGCATGGAGTAATTTGTAATTTGTACTTATAATATCAATAAATTACTGTTTTGAACAAAGTATTTTTCTTTGTTTTGTTTGTCCACGAAGAACGTCAGTTCAGGTCTGACTTTGGGCTCGTTGTAGCTGCCCTGCAACCGCAGGGAGAACAGGAAGAGCATTACTTGTCAATGGAAAGCCCTTACCAATATTTCAGAACTCTACTCATACCATCCACTTTGAAGAAACTCCTACCTTGTTCTTCTCTTTTAAACAGACCATTCCAGGACTGTTCTTTTATTTTTGTGAATTCTTTGGAAAAGAATTCATGAGCAGGTTTGTTCATGAGTTCATAGACTCATAAGTTCATGATACCATCACCTACAGCACTGTCAGAAAAGTAGGCCTGGACAAAAGCAGCTCTGTGTTGTTCAGAAAGTAATTGCTTTTGCTGGCAGGACCTAACAAGAGATATCAGAGTCAGAATCCAAAACTTTTATTGATCCTGGAGGAAATTGCTCACGTTACAACAGCTCAGACACACAGAGACACAGAGACAAGAGTAATATAACTATAAAGTCTAAATAAACCCAATAAAAACTGCGCAGGAAATACTCTACACGAAATACACTATGCTATATACACAAATGCTGGGGTAGTTAAACTATAGATACAGTAAGTAACTTACAGTTAAGTGAATTATTAGTAACACAAATAGTGGAGAGGATTATGTCTTGTAATGTAATAGAGGTAGGTACAATAAGCAATATTGACATAAGTAGTGATACTTTACATTGTAAGACTATTCCACATAATAATAACACAGAATGAACTACTTCAATGAACTGCACATGATATTGCACCTGGTAAGACTGGTGTTCATAATAATATTGCACGCACTGATAAGGTTTTAGGACCTGATAAGACAACTGCATAATATTGCATATAGTAGACTCTTGCACATCATAATAAAATAATAATCCACATAATGATGATTTAAACCTAACTGAAATTGCACAACAAAGTAGCAACAGGCTATTGCACAGATTATTGTGTGGGTGTGTGACAGGGGGAGGAGTTGTAGAGTCTGATGGCAGTGGGGAAGAAATATTTTCTTTGGTGTTCAATGGAGCACTTTATGCTGGTGAGTCTGGGGCTTAAATTACTTTTACAACACTGTGTAATGAGTGATCGGCCTTGTCCATTACCCATACAGATGAAACAAAACTCAGGAAAGACTACTTTCAAGACCTGAACTTCCCATCTCTGCTCTTTGGTCAGAAACTGACCACTGATGATGGGTTAGAACAATGGATCCCAGCCTTGGTCCTGAAGGCCTTGCTGCTCTGCTCTTTTTAGTGCTTTCTTGGAGTTAACACACTCAAATAATCAGTTCATTAACAAATAATCAGTTCATTAACAAGCCATTCCTGGGTTGATGTGGGTGTGTAGGAGCAGGGAAAAGAATAAAAATGTGCAGGCCAAGGGGTTGACCAGGACCAAGTTTGGGCTAGAAGACTACTAATACTAACTTCATAAACAAATAAGTGGCCAGCATGCATGTAATCTGTTCAGGGAACACAATTTTATAGAAATATGTGGTGCTTCTTCATGCGATAGGCCGACAGTATATACTTCAGAAATGCCTTGACCTTTGTAGAACCCTCAAAGGACAAAGCAAAAGTAAAAAACAAAACAAAAGTCTTTTCTAATCAACCTTATTAGCATCATGTGTCAGTGAAGCCATAATCCAAACGCCCATTAGTATTGTCTATACTACAGAAAAATGTATAATATACAATAGAATACATAGGATAACTACAACATTCCAAAATAGTTTAATACTAATCAGAATAATTTTATTGGGACTTCAGATGCTTCTCTTGTTGCAGACCTTTCAGCAGCTGCTTATTTGGAGAGCTCATTGTTGATTTCTAGATGCCTTAGACAGAGATCTTACATTTAAATCACAACAAACTAAAAATTTGTTGAATTGATCTTAATTTTCCTAACCCCAACTCAGTTAATCCTAACCCCAATCATAACCTTTACCCAAAACCTAGTCATGACCCCGATACCAACCCTAATCCTAATCCTGCTGAAAAATAAGAAGTTTGTGCCATGTCGGCTCAGGGAAGGAGGACACAAATGCAGGAGTTAACATCCTCAAACGGACTTTAATTAGAATAAAGCAGGCAAACAGTCACTTAATAGTGATGGACTTGGCAGAAGAAAACATAAGGAGACTCTCTCTGAGTCACAATGAAGGGACCCGTTCAGCGCCGAAAAAGACCTCCGTCCCACCGACACGATCCCAATGCTTGGGTTGCTCCAGTTCAACAGCCATGAGGAGCACAAGGGTTAGAGGTTCTTCTTTCCTTTAGAGTCTCTACGGGTGAATCCAGCCTACTGGTGCTTCATCCTCGCTGGTTACTCTTGGGAACAGGACATAACATACGCAGCCAAGTCAAACCTCCACTGGACTGTTTTAGATGGGTTTCACCTTTTCTCACAGAAGAGACCACAGTTCTCATCTAACCTGCATAACAGGGCTCCATGTAACATGCCCAGACCTCAAGGAAATGCATGCCAGTGACCACACACCAACTTCAGGATCAACTGGGCTTTTAAAGGAAAGACATGAACACAAGGACTAATCACAAGAGACAATCGCTAATCGCTGAATAAACAAACAACATGAGACACCGGAAATGTGAGAGAAACAAAGCAAGTAATCATTGGAGAGATCACAAGGGCTGACAGGCTCACAGGCCAGGACATACCATGACGCAGACAGAGGGGGGGCGTGATAGGGAATCCCCCGATTATAACTCCGTGAGTTTGACCACTGGGGGCGTGGCAGAGGCGGCACGGATGTGACAGTTTGTTTACATTTTATACATCTTTAGATAGTCTTTTGGATGCTATCCAAACAAAGTGGGTACAAAGTTACAATTAAAGTTTTACAGAATTTTTGCGGACAAAGCTATGTCTTGTCCAAGAAGCACAGTCTGGCTTGCCTTTTTGAAGGTAATTCTGAAATGCGCAAACACACATCTGAAGTGGTATGTCCAGCACTGACCTCACTTTAGAATAACTGTATAGGTGTATTCAGAACAATATCTTATCAAGGCTTGAGCACAACGAAAATGTTTCTTCAGTTATTTGGCTGGTTCACCAAAGGTGTACTGTAGATGCTCAGCTCTTTACTGTTTAAATAAATATCTATTAAAAGTAGCTGAACCTTACATTGAAAAAAAAAGATTCAGTTAAATCCAACCATAGCCTGAACCCTAAACCACAACTTAATTCCAATCCTAAATCTAAACCCAAACCTAGTACTGTTAAAAAGTCACTGAGTTTAACCAGCTGGTTTTGTAACAACTCTGTATCTGTAAGGGACCATCTAAATAAAGTGCTTATTCTGACATGTTCACATGTTGAACGAGCCCATGTGTGGTAGCCAGACCACCATTACATGTTTCAAATTGGAATTCTAAATGGGTACATAACACAGAATGAACATTACATGCAAAACGTTATTGTAAACTCCTGTTGCTTCAGTGCGTTTAAGAGATTAGATAACAGTACTTCAGGAGGCACACCCTATTGTGCTGCCTTTTTGTAATGCTCAAAATCTTTCAGTTAGTGCCATGGCGTAAATGCATCGTGGGGCAATTTGAAAAGGCAGACTAGTACTTTTTTCTGTTTTAATCGAACTTGGTAATGCACTGGCTCGCACCACTTTGGAGTGTAAATTATTCATAGCTGTGTCAAAGCTTGTTTCTCTCCAGCTGGCCTCAGCACACACTCCGGGCTCAGGCAGCACTTTGCTAGGGGTAATTGCATGGATGGAGCAGGCGCGATTACATAAACAACCTGGATTCTGTCCACTGGAACATAGGGATCTGATGTATGGACAGGATCATTTCCTGGAAGTCCTCAAAGCCCTGGAAGCCCTCAGCCAACTTTGACAGCGCTGAACTTTTTCATCCGCTCTTCCTTGCTGAAAACTTCTAGCTCTGCGATCTTCTTGGGCCTTTTTGAATGTACAGCATTCAAAAATGTCACTAGTGTCACTAGACTCTAAACACTAATCTAAATGTTACCTTTCCCCACTATAATCACAGAGAAAAATAATAATACATATAAAGTTTCTCATTTTAATTTTGAGCAGCTTCACTATAGACACTACATTTCTCACAATGCCCCAACAGCTTTCCCCTTAATACATTCAGTTTCCCTTTAATACATTAATTTACTTTTTATGTATGAAATAATCTGGATATCGTTTCTTTTAATATTACTATTTATTAAACAAATATCAAGAAGGCACTGTAGTTTTAAATCTACCCAGCCTCATTTTGTTATAACCATAGTCCAACTTTCAGAGTAGGATTGGATCACAACTGTGGAATGAAAGCATTTTTGTAATTGTGTATAGTGTACTTTTTAAACTGTACCGCTGTGTTGCGTAGCTTTTATTTTGTTGTTTTTGCTGCTCTTACCTTTGTAATGTCCACTTTCTGCCATAACTGTGCAAATTTCCCACCTGTGGGACTAATAAAGGTTTATCTTCATCTTGAGGAACATGGGCAGGTCAATTGTTTAGTAATACCGTTAAACTAATTTGTAATATCAAAGTAAAGAATTGGGCTCAAATATGTGTTCTTACACTTTAAATGATTAATGACTGAGTTAAAAATGATGTTATGATAATTAGTTAATCATCCCTATGCTTCAGCTAAATGTGAGGAACACTACAGGCTCTCTTACTGTGTCACGGGCGAGACGCACACAGCAGATCAGTACAGGCAGGGAGTTTTAATGAGGAACACTCACACAGAACAAGACATGAACTACAGACCCCGGCTCAAATAACAGTAAGACACACGAGACGGGACACTCCGGACCCGTGCTCCCCAAAGGAACAAAGAAACAAACGAAGACGCTGGCGGGAGCTTCCGCGCTCACCACGGCCAGGAACGAGGGAAACAGGCTGGGGTGCAGGACGTGCTACCCCTCACGGGAAAA
>JBBPCX010070977.1:0-10301 GCA_037974365.1 Hydrocynus forskahlii
CTCCTTTATCTTGGCTCCTTGTGTCTTTAGACACTTTGCAGCCCGTCAGAAAAACATTTGTTCACATTTCTGTCATTTAATCTCCTCAGTATGACAAAGAAAAGACAGTCTTACAGGAATGAAATAGTATTTTTGCAGCAATAAGGTGATTCAAAGCAAAATATGAAGAAACGAGTGGGTATTGTGAGAAGTGTGACAGTATTTCAGGAATAAGCAGAGGACAAGAGTGTTACTTTTGGCCCCAGATTATGGAGAGTTGTATAGGAGTGTCGATAAATATCGGTATCGATATCAGTATCAGTAAAATCCTAACTATGCCGATTCTTAGTTTTTTGTTATAATATTGGCTGGTAATTATCGTATTTTTTTTTGGGCTCCGACGTCCCAGGACACCTGTAGAGCTCAGTATAGCCTAGAACAGCTGTGAGTGAGTGTGTGTGTGTGTGTGTGTGTATGTGTGTGGGGGGGTGAGCTCACGGGTCTGTGCGCTGCTTGCGGACGTTTGCGATGGCGAGGTCCTGACACTGTTCCACCATGATGACCAGCTCTCCGAGAGGACTGTACATCAGAGCGAACTCCACAGAGCCCTGAACCGTCACGTTCCCGAAATCCCCCGCATCGCTGTACACGCTCAGCAGACTGCCGGTACGCTAACGAAAAACACACAGGAAAAATGTATAAAATACATCATTTAACTGCAAGTAAGAATAATCAAATCATTGAATTGAACTGAACATCTTCATTGCCGTTGTACAAGGACAGCTAAATTAAGCACAGTCTTAACAGTGTTAAAAAGAATATAAATAGAATGTGTATTGAATAAATACATGAAAAAAAAACAGACAGAACAATCTAAATATAAAATAAAAGAAAACATAAAGGACATTCATAAACAATTCTTCCATCAAGAACATTGTTTGTTAACAGTAGGCCACGCTTGTCAAGCAACACAGCAATTACCAAGACCGTTGTAACAGCTGTGTGCAAAAGTTAAAACACCCTGTAAGGGAACTTAAACCATATACTTAAAGGCAATCAATATATTCACTTATATTCTAAGGCAAATTAGCATATTCAGTTTGTAATTCTTATATTTGAATGATTCTTTCTCTAAATACTATATTAATGTGATTCTGCTGATTAATGATCAAGGTCATGAAACCAGCCCTGAGCCGTTAGGGCACAGTGACATGATTAAATCAAGGTTCTTATTCATGCAAACCCTATGTTTCTGAGCTAAAGAGTTTCAGATAAGGTGTTTTGTTCCGGGCCGCTGTCATGGAGCCTCACTGTGAAAAGCCATAACATAGGTTCCGGCTGGAACCTCCTCAGGGGGAGGCGACATGGTTTCTGCCCTGTTTTGAGAAGGTGAACGGTCATCTTCAGAGTATAAGACCTCTGCAAAGGTCCGGTTTCTTTAGAGAGAACTTCCGAATCCAGGATGAACAACTCTCTCCTTCTTAAGAACAGAATAAAGTCTTTGAACTGAGCGAAGAATCTTTTGTCAGTTTGCTGATTTTCTCACCGCCGTTACAGCCGCCAGTCAAATGGGTTTATGTTTTCTAACTGCAAACAAATGCATAGTCTCAAAAGAGAACGCACTTATCATATGCTATGAAATATAAAACTTCACATTTCATGTTTTTCCCCAGTGTGTTAGATTCAGTAAACCTACAGCAATTATGCATGACAATATGCAGCAGAGTGTGTTCTCTGTAGAGGATGTGCACTCATTCACACTTCATCAATAAAACAGGTCCTTCGAACAAGGGTGTCTGAAAGTGGCTCCTCAGCCAATCAGGTTTGAGGACTGGGGCAGGTCGGACCCACCTCTGTGACCGACAGTGTACTTGCAGAGAAGCCCCTTCTGCCCGAGAGGTCCGAGCCGTAGCTGGACACCGAGCTGCTGTCGTCCTCCGAGTCCACTCCCTCATCCTGTGGGGACCAGAGGAACAAGGACTTTCAATCACAGCAGAGGATCGTCCCTATAGGACAAACAGCTCATTTCCATGAAGGCCACAAACCAACAGCCTCAGACATTCAAGGAGCCGCATGCCAAGGGTGTAGAATTTGATAGTGACACGTCCCCACCAACATCCATTAACTAGCAAACTGTCCCGAGCTATAATTTTAAACAAAAAATCAAAGAGAACTGTTTTCTGTCAGTGTTTAGAACACAAACAGTAAACAGTTCCGTTTCTCCACTGCGAGTCCCGCCTTTCTAACCCAATACCGTCATCTGATTGGCTTTCCCATTTCTTCCCAACGTGTTATTGGCTGAAGCTCTGTCTGTCTTTAAGAAGCTCCAGAACTCAGAGCAGTATTTGTGTGGATGTATGAGAGAAAGAGGACGAGTGTATACTGACAGTTCTCTACAGAACACACGGCAGTTGGTGTTGATGCAGTAAGAGGTTAGTGTTGCACGACAAACCGAAACTTACAAAGTACCGCGATACCTCATCCTTGTATGTCAGATGTTGATGTAGTTAACAGTGTATTTTAATGTTTCGATGTAAATACAAATTTCTAGATAACCGGTCTAAAAAGGTAACAGTACTTTCAAATGTACTTCGAGGATCCAGTCAAGTGAGAAATTAAAATAAAGACTTTCTTGTGTTCTGTGATTAGGGTACTTTCTTATTGGAAACGTGAACGACAGCTCCTGAAAGTAGGTCCTCCTCCTCCACCCCAAATATACTATGTTCATGTACTTGGATGTTAATGTATGAAAGATGTTAGTGACTGCACTATGGCTGGAGTAAAGTTACCACTTTTGTGTCCCAATCAATGTAACAATCAAACCTACACCTTTGCCGCAAGCATGTAAAAGAAAGAGTGAATGCAGGCCGACCTCCCAGGTGTCTACCATAAAGGAGGGAGGAGCAGGTCTCTCTGCAGGTGCCTCTGGAGTAGATGTCCCATTTTTCACACCTGCGAAACAAAACAGGTGATATCATGAACAACAACCACCATTTAAAGTCACATAGCTTGAACACGGGTTGGAAATCTGATGCAGGGCGTGTAGGTATTCACAGAAATGTCACCAAAATGTCAGAGGTAAGAGCTTAAACCAAAGAAATCTGACACCAAAAGCTTATGCATGAACCTGGAATGGGATATGCCACATATAAACAAAGACTACAGTCTTGTACAGCCAGGGAGGGACAGAGAACATCTTTAAAGGGCACACATCCCACATTTTCACCCTGCCAGGGCATTCACCTTTTATCTAGTTTGTTATAGAAAAACAAGTTCCCTTCAGAGTCCAGAGCATTATAGCAGGAGGACCAACTCCATATGAAAGTCTCTGTATCTGATTGCAGTGTCATTAAAGTCCCTATTGGTGTACTGGTCAGGCTTCCCATTACTTTTGTCCATATAATATATTTATGCATAGAGCTGCGTGCTGCGTGCACACACAAGCCCAAAAAAAGTAGCAAACTTTAAAAATAAATGGATTTAAAAAAAACCCTGCGTTAACGTGCGATAAAATAATTGTCGACGTTAAGTAAATAATGCATTAACTTGATAATAACGTGTTAACGTGCCCAGGCCTAATATATATACAGTATATAAACATTTTTCAAAAATCAGTGAAGCTAAGCAGCTGGAGAATGATGAATTCAAAATGAGCTGTTTCAGTATATGCACCACATTATATATATTTATAAAAATAGTTTTCCACGATACAGGTATTTTAAATTGAATGTTATTTAAAGGAAACATGAGCATCCAATAGAACCCACAATGGACTCTCAAAAATAATGTCTTCTATAACTGGTGACGTTACTATATGACAGTGCCTTAAATCCAGAAGTTAAAATTAAAGTGTCCATTTGTCACACGTGAACACACGACAGCACACAGTGTGAACAGTGTGAAAGTCTTTCACTGTATTTAACCCATTTAACAAGTGAAGCAGCGAACACAGCGCCCGGGGAGCAGAGTGTGGGAACGGTACTTTGCACAAGGGTACCTCAGTGGTCCCAGTAGCAGTCCTGGGATTCAAACCCACAGCCTTCTGATCTCCCTAACCACCAGGCCACCAGCTGCCTCCTACAATGGCAGGTCATATTCAAAACCTATACACTCTGATGACTTTCACTGTGGCAAGTTCCCTTTGTAACAGACCTCATAAGGGCCCAGGCCATGTGACTGTACTTGTTTTTTTGTTTTTTATTAAACAAAACATCTTGAGGTTCCTCAGTCCAAACGTCCATATATGCAAATTTAGCTGTCCACTGTTTACTGAATTCACTATTTTTGTGATGTCACAAGCATCCACCTGTTTACATATACCCATCTGGTACTGGGATATAAGCTTTGGTATTACCTGTTATTGGATTGGGAAAAATAAATATTTGTATTGTCCATCACCACAGATTGCTTGTATTTAATATGCTACCGAACGTGCCTATGGTCAAACGAAAGCAGCAAAACAGAAGATTTATTCAATTCAGCCAACCATAACAGTGCTTACTCTGCATTCCTTTGCTCTCGGGTGACTCAATCACGATGGAGGGAACCTCATCTTCCACTTTTTGCAGTGTTGGAACTTGCAGGGAAATGTTTTTAGACAATAGGGGTTTTGCCCTGAGGGCCCGGGCGTACACACTGGCGAGAATATCGCTTTCGGGCCTGAGCTCCACTTTAGATGCATCTTCAGTGTCTAAAAGTGTATGTTCTTCTTCAGCGCGAGGGAGCTCGTCTTTTTTACCCATCTCCTTTGATACGAGAACTAATTCCACAGTTTCCTTATCTGCAGAATCCTTCAGTTCCACATCAAAGCGGCCTTTTCTTTCAGGACCTGCGTTTGTCTCCGTCTCGGCGAGCTGGTCCTTGTTCTCCACTCCTCTCTGCCCTAGGAGTGCATTTGGGTCAGCAGAGCTTCGGGTCCCAGGAATTCCAGGCCTCTCTTCCACACTCACGTCCAACTCGTCCATCCTTGTCGGAGAAGTTCTTTTGAAGTCTGAAACGATGATCTCCTCCTCTGTTCTTTCCACGGCAGCGTCAGGCGGAGGTGTCTGCTTTTTCATCTTTTCCACGGAGGAAAGAGTGAAGAGCTTAGGAGAGCTTTCTGGTCCCCGCGGAGAACGAATGTGTAATTCATGAGCCCCTCTTGGATCCTCGCGTAATGACTGACTTTGGGGCGCTTCTTCTCCCGAGCCAGACCCATCCCTATTCATCACCGTGCCAGTCTGTTCCTGCTCCACTTCAATCACCGTAACCTTGCTGGAGCTTATTATTCCGCCCGACTGAGTCTTTGGCCCGGTGTTTATGGAGCCAGCGCTTCTGCCAGGCTGACGTGACTGATCCTGACTCGTTTCGGAGGAAGATTTTATCTCCAGGGCTTCTGCGGGCAGGTTTCCATCTATCGATTTAGGTTTTATCGCCACTGATGTCGATTCCTCGGTGTTGACCTCTAGAGAGACCTTCACCCAGTTCTCCTCAAACGACTGGTCTTTCTGCAGCGCTGGAGGGAGGGACACCTTTCTTCTGGGTTCTGCACTGGTCGTGATGATTGTGCTTGTTTTAACACTAGATGTGACAAAGCTTGTAGTCGCAGTGGTCGTGACGCTTGGCTTTGCGCTTGTTGTCGGTGCAACAACTGCCACACTAGTTGTGGGAACTGCAGCTGTGGCAGCAGGCGTTGAGCGGATTGTGGCGATGGGTGGGGTTCTAGATGTTCCTCCAGTTGCGCTGGTCGTTGTGGTAGTTGCAGGCTCCGGATTAGGAGACTGGACGAGAATAATTTTTTCTTGAAACATTTCTTTGGGTTTTCCTCCTGACCGAGTTCCCAGAACAGCAGAGCTCATAATGGGATTACTGGGTTTAGCCGTGTTCACTTCTTCAGATGGAACCAGGACCCTCTTGGCTGGACTTTGACTTGACTGGGCATCTGTAAGTGTAGAAACATGGACAAATAAGTTTCCCATTTGAGAAGACACACCCTTATATTATGTACCGGTTGTCCTGACACGGTTTGAAAGCTAAAAACACTCCAGTATCAGGTGACACACTGAGTCACTGTATTGTATAAAATACACATGAGAGCAGGGCGCCACATCCATACGAAACTCACCGAGATCGAAAGTGATGTCTTCATCTTTGTACTTCCGAGATGCCTGCAGAAATTATTAATAACTGACATTTTGGGTTGAAAATCAATAGCAACACCAATAGTTCATAATTTCATCAAGGGTACTATAGGTATTATATACTTCCATAATAATGTATAATATTTTTGCTTCTATTCCTTTTCCAGTAGTACTGTCTTATGGGAATCCATAATACTTGCGTGATCTCCCATAATATAATACTATAATATTCTCCTGTGGAATTTCCTGTATGACTGCAAAAATAAGGGAATATACATACATACATAGGGGAAAATATCCAGATATTAAGGAAATGTGACAAACCTCCACGCTGAGGGCTGGATGGGTTGATCTGGGGTCAGCTGACACACTAAAATAAAATAAGAAAAAGGTTTTTCATTTTCAGTAAATCACTACTTGGCTCAGTATCACAAATGAGTTTTGTTCCAGTAATGAGGGGTCACCTAAGGTAATGTCACAAACCAATACTAGAACATATGCCAAATTTAGCCATGAGTACTGACATGTAGCCTGTAATAAAACTGGTATATCCTAGTTTTCTGATGATATTTAGCTTCAAAACAAACCTTTACTAGACCACACACCAAATTTAGCCATTAACACTGACATGTAGCCAAGAATAAAACTATTTTTCTGATTCAAGTTAGCTTTAAACAAACCCACACTAGAACATATGCCAAGTTTTGCCATTAAAACTGAAAAGTAACCAGGAATAAAACCAATCTATCCTCGTTTTCTGACGATATTGAGCTTCAAAGCAAACTTTTACAAGAACACATGCCAAATTTAGCCATTAACACTGACATGCAGCCAGAAATAAATCTATTTTTCTGATGAAATTTAGCTTCAAACATCCTTACTGTAGATCCGCACTAGTGGCCCATGAGGCTGTTGAGTTTCTGAGTAAATAATTAATGCCGCACACACCCTCCATCAGCGTTCGGCGTGTTTACAGTGGGTGGTGCTCTGTGATATTTCACTGCGTATCTTTTGCTTTGTGGTTAATTAGGACAAAATAAGGCGCTTTACTCTGGGCGAGTCTTCCTCTCTTCCTTTTCGCCATCTCTTTCCTCGGGCACATCATTCAGGAAGGGCAGCGGTTTATGGCCTAAAGAGAGTAAAGGGAGTTTAATGTGCAACAAAAGTGATATTTACAAGAATTATGAGTGAATTTAAATAATATACACTGCCTGTACACTATACAATGCAACACTGTAATTCTAGCCACTGTAATTTCTCAACGGGGATTATTGGTAGCCTAGAGGAAGATTCTGCTGCTCACAGCGATCTTTGTCCGATCAGAAATAAATCATCTTCTTCTTTAGAGATTATTGAGTCTGACTTGTTTCTCCTAAACCCCCCTTTAGGAGAAATAAGGAGCAAAAGAAAAAATCAACATCAGACAGAAGTTCTCCTGTTGTTCTCATCGGTTCTCAGTTTCTTCTCTTTAACAACATTATGGATCGAAACTGTCCAACTCTGGTTTTGAGACTTGAATTTGATCACTGAGACAAATTTCAGACTCTATTAGAAACCAAGTTTTCTTCTGCATCTTCTGGAGGATCTGAAGGTCTGATGATCTGAGCTGAATTAAGATCAGAGCAGTGAGAGAAAAGAAATTTCATTTGAAGATCTTAAACTGGGATCGGGCTGAGATCAGAGGACGCTCTTTCTCAGGAGCTGAATTTAAGAAGTGGGAGAAAATGGTCAGAATCTCTCTAGAGTTCAGTTCTGTTTAGGAGAAACAGGCTGGACAGAGAAGATCTTATTTTGAATATAACTTTCCTCTGGGAAGAACATTATGCAGCTTATTTCTAGACATTTGTCATTACTTGTCATATGATCTGGGAAAATAATATAATTTGTCTATTTTTTATTGGATTTATTTTGTATTTTATATTGTTCTTGTCTCTGTAGGCCTGTGCAGTTGTTGCATAAACAATTTCCTCTGGGATCAATAATCCTAATTTAGCTACAAATGCTAAAAGACGCCTGTTGCCCAAACTGATTATGATATTATTATTTAAATGGAATTTAAAATAGCAGGGAAACATTTTGCTTTGAGCTTCTCAGGTACCTGCGGATTTCTTCCACCTCATTGAAGACCTCACCACCGCTGAAATGGCCGGCTGTCGTCCGTATCTCTTCGCCCGGAGGTCCTCAAACCATTCTCCCGACAAAACCTTCAGGTGTTTGGGGTCGTCCACCGAGTCCCTCAGCCTCCTGGTGGAAACACCCATTAAGCTGGATTAGAAACACTTACGGCCAATTTTCTTTCACTTCTGGCCAATTTTTGCCAATTTTCCAAAATTGCAACAAAACTGAGACTAATTTAGATGAAAAACTGAACTATAATCACTTGCTAACACAAAAAAAGTTTGATTTCACATGTATACACAGTTTTTTTTTAAAAGGTACCATTCAGTTCCCAGTTCATTTATGGAAACTGTGTTTTGAATGAAGTGCAGTTGAACTGAAATTAGTCTGCAAAAATAGTCTGCTTTGAACTCACTGGTTCACCAATTTTGAAAAATGTTCCAAAATTTCAACATCATTCAAACTGGTTTACATGAAAAAAAACTATCCTCACTTTCTTACACAGAAGAGTTTTAACAGGTACCACTTGGTGCCCAGTTCATTCAGTTCATAAACTGAAATTGAACTTGAATGAAGTACATTTGAATTGAAATTAATCTGCAAAACTGGTCTGCTTTGGGCTTACTGGTTTTGTGATGTCACAAATGCATTTAGATATATCTACCTATCCAACCTATAGTGATCCATTCACACTGTCATTGTCATCAGTCTGGACTGCATTTTGAATAAAGTGTAATACAGAGCAGCCAATCAGAACAGAGAGGGATTTGCATATAGCAGTCTTAAAGGCACAGTAACAAAAACTACATGTATAACTGAGAGAGACTGGAAAAAATAATTCATGAGTGTATTATGACCCACAAAGACCATGAGAGGATGACATGAGAAATATACAATATAGGGAAACATGTAAGACACCGGCCCTTTAATGTCCCTTACAGAAAGTTGTAATATGAAATGGTGAAAAGGAACAAGCAAGGTGATGGAAGACAAAATATTCTCCAAAGAAAAAACATAGAGGTTCACTGATGGGTTTGGAGAGTTAATAAAATGGCTAAATTGGTTTTGTAGAGGTTGTGACGTCTGGTTCCACTGACCACCACTGTCAGAAAAATCACAGTCAGTAAGTTTGAGCCATTTCATATTTTAAATTAAAAGAGTTCCCATATATTGTAAGCAGTGCTGCACCATCAAAATTTTCTCAAAGCCTGAACCAAGAATCACTTTCAAAACATTTCATTTTTATGGAGATTTTGATGAGAAACATGACAGTGTGTATCCTAGATATGCTTGTATCCTTAAATAACACTGACCAGCTGCAAGCCTGAGTACAAACACAGCATAATTAGTGCTGCTTAAGTGGATTTAGTGTCGCGCAGAGTGTGAAACACTGAAAAAAAAAAAGGTTTTGAGTGTATTTTCTCATCAGACATTAGAAGAAATAAATATCATGACAACCATGCATGGTGAGAAGAGTCCTGAAATAATGAGGCTGCAGAAACATATCTGTCTCGTTGGAGTTCAGCCACATGGTTTTCATTCATATGCAGGATTAAGGACTTAAGCATTAAGTATCTGGCAGCACAGAGAAGATTTTGTGTTAAAATCATTAGAATTCATGATTATTTCTCGCAACAAAACTTTCTCTTAGCAGGTCAAAGGCAAATATAACACACTGCAGCCTTGTGTGCAGTTCTGTCTGATGCTGTGAAAGAACACACACCAGGCCCACTGACCTGCCCCTCATCACATACAGCACTGTGCAAAAGTCTTGAGCCCCCCCCCCCTCGTTTCTTTTCTTTATATTTTGCTTTGAATCTCCTTGTTGGTACAAAAATGCTATTTTGTTTCTGTCAAACTGTCTTATCTTACTGAGTAGTTTAACTGAATGAAATGGCAACAAATGTTTTAATGTGAGAGACTGCAAAGTGTCTAAAGATACAAGGGGCCTAGATAAAGGAGCTCCAACCACTCAGCATTCAGCACCACCAGTACACTGCGTTCCAATTTATTATGCAAAAAGTGTTTAGGAGTGATAAGGTAAGAATTTTTTTGTTCGTCAGTTGAACTCATGGATGGTGATGT
>JBBPCX010070978.1:0-10301 GCA_037974365.1 Hydrocynus forskahlii
CAGTCAACAATGTAAGGAAACAAGTAGTAATGTCGCGGCACATTCTGGAATTTAGAAGCACAGTCAGAAATGTAAGGAAACAAGTAGTAATGTCGAGGCACATTCCGGAATTTAGAAGCACAGTCAGAAATTTAGAGACGGTCAGAAATGTTGGGGCACAGTCAGAAATTAAGGGGCACTGTCAGGAATTTAAAGGCACAGTGAGATATTTAGAGGTACATTCAGAACTTTAGAGGCACAGTCAGGGATTTAGGGACACAGGTAGAAATTTAGAGGCACTGTCAGGAATGTAGAGACACAGTAATTGCTCAGTTTAATGGAACGCAATTTGACCAGTTTTGACATTGTGAAAAACATGTGACTGTTGGGTGAACCGTGAGCCTGATCTGGGGGCTGTAGCTGTTGATGAGTTTTAATTGGACACAGATGAATGACGGGTGGAGCTCAGCTGAGCATGATGGGGGCGCTGTAGTACTGTGTGATACCGCTAGGTACCATGTGTATAGATGTGTGTGTAGATATGTGTGGGTAGATAACCTGTGTGACTGAAAACAATGGATAGCTGTGCTATACGTTTTTCATTATTACAGACGCCAGGCATCCCGCTGCCGTTTCTGTGATGTAGTGGCACTGCGGCAACTGCAGTCACTCAGCTGGCAACAGCGACGCCGACTTCATCACTGCTTTATGCCATCGGCTGCTTAGAGACATGCACAGTGCCTACTGCTGCAGGCTTTAATCCAGCCAGGCTATTAAAACACACATACAAAAAACTCTCCGTCCAGAATCCGAGGGTTTGGAATCTCAGACACTTTCAGGGTGTGTGTTCTGAGGGCTGGAAGACTGTGTGGTTCCTCCTCTGATCCATGTTGAGCTCCATCACAGAAAGGATGGAGAAGATCAGTGGTGTAGTCTGGTCCACAACCAAAGGCAAGTAGACCTGCTAAGGTTCCCTTTAGACCAGATCAGGATGTTTGTGAACATAAAGGTTGCCTTTATGTCTGGGTGGATGACTAATATCCAGTCAGTGGCAGAAGCAGCTCAGTTTGATCAGCGGTAAACATGAACATATATGGTAAAGTGCTGTATTTGAGGCTACCCTAAACATGATGGGTTTTTATGGAACTACTGTTTTTAGATTTTATTTTCATTTTTATAAAGTTTTGGTACTGCTTCTCCTCCAAGGCTGTTTGAGATATAGGCAACATTCCAACTCTGACACATGCATCATACCCTCCCACACCAAAAATGTTCGGCGCGTGTTCTGAGGGAGCTGATCAGTGGCCCAGTACTGAACAAAGTCAACAATTTTCCCATTGACGTGTATGGTGGAAGGTGCTGTGTTGTTACATCTCTGTGTTGTTACAGAATGGAGCAGAACAGGGTCTAACACTGTTTTAGTGTGAATACCTGCTCATAAACAGCTTTAAGAGGCAAAAGCACAGGTCGCTTAAGAAAGTTATTAAGAACACAAAAGAGCTCAGTGGCTTCTGCATTAAAATGCTCACGGTCTAATGTTTGGTCTGAGTAGTGGTAGCACACAATCACACTTCACATTTTCTCATGGAAGTGCATTCTAATTAATTTTAACATTCATTTTTAACTAGTCTTATAAATGCGTAGACAACTAGTCACCTAATTACAATACCGAGAAACAAAGAGAAAAAGCAAACAAAAGCAAGTCTTCCAGATGTCCCTTTTTAAGGGTTTTGAAAGTAGCTACTGCTAGCAGGGCCTGTGGCTAACAGCAGCCACTTTGGTTTGAGGCATACCGAACAATTTTTGGTGGACTTCAGAGAGTTCCAGCCTCAGGAACACAGCCGGCAGATATACAGACTCTCTGATATAAACTGCACTTTCAAAGCTTTCAGAATCTCTCACAGTCCTCCTGTCGTCCCTGCCTCTCACAGAGAACTCGCCTCTGCCTGTTCACCAAAAAGCACACCTGTTTATGAAGTTATCAAGAACCTCTGCACACCAATGAGGCTTTGAGATGGAATTATAGACCTCACCGCTAAAACATTCCCACCGTCACGCTTTAATTGTGTTTGCAGTCATAATCAGTGAGCAGTTTATTCTGTGTTTGGTGGTTCTGCATGTCAGTTACAGTTCTGTCCAATCAGAGAGGGTGATTTTCTAAAGCTGGTCTTGTTTAGGGGGTTGTATTTCAGTTCCAGCTAACAGTGGGACCTGGTTCCTCTGTTGCTGTATTTCCTCTCTAACAAAGGCTCGATTGTGGTTCTTGGTTCTGTCTTCCTATCTGTTTACTGCAGTTTTTACCCCCACTGTACTTCATACACTGCCACTGCTGTACACAGTGTCACCCTAATGGAATCACTGGTCTACTACTGCCCCTAGTCCACTAGTGGAGTTGTTAGTTTAATTGTTGACTCTTTTGGTGCAACTTCTTTTACACAATAGGTTTGGTTCAGGTTTTTTCTCTTTCTTATTGCCACAAATGGTCAAGAAGGTAGTTCTGTCAGCCTCTCTTTACCGAGTGAGGTGTGCAGAGCTGGAGATGAGCATGTGTGATTCAGGAACACTCCCACACAAGAGTGTGATTTTGGTTTCAGAAGTGGGGGCGACACAGTGAAGTCAGAGCTAATGTTATCTAATCAAGTGACTCGGCTTCACTGAAATTAGTGCTGGCAGAGAAGATCATCTTCTCGTCAGGTCATTCTCCTGATCTCATGTTTTATATGTATTTTCACCGTAATGGCATTCAGAGAGTAGTGGGGCATGTCTCCTCACACCTCGTCATTCTAGCAAAACCATGGAAATTGGTGGAATGTAACCCTGGGAACAGGTATTGTGTAACCATGGAAATGGATGCAATGTAACCATGGAAATGTGTGTAATGTAACAATGGAAACTGATGTCATGTAACCATGGAAAAGCTGTGGTGGTCTCTGATGGTGTTTTGATGGTCACTGATGGTGTTGTGATGGTCTTTGATGATGTTGTGATGGTCACTGATGGTGTTCTGATGGTTACTGATGGTATTGTGATGGTCACTGATGGTGTTCTGATGGTTACTGATGGTATTGTGATGGTCACTGATGGTGTTGTAGTGGTCTTTGATGATGTTGTGATGGTCACTGATGGTGTTCTGATGGTCACTGATGGTGTTCTGATGGTCACTGATGGTGTTCTGATGGTCACTGATCATGTTGTTTTGGCCTCGGATAGTGTTGTGGTGGTCACTGATGGTGTTGTGGCAGTCTCTGATGGTGCTGGTTACTATCAGTAACCAGCAGAACACCATCTATGACCACGGTAGCGGCCTAGTGGGTAGGACACTTGCCTCTGGACCAAGAGGTCATGGGTTCAAATCCTATCTTCAGCATACCTGAGCAAGACCCTTAACCCCGAGTTCCTCCAGGGAGGCTGTGCCCTGTAGTTTGGGGATGGAAGTCACTTTGGATAAAACGTCTGCTAAATGCCGTAAATGTAATGTAAATGCTGGACAGTTCAGTGTAAGGCTGATGCTGGACGTTCAGTGTAAGTGAGAGGGATGATGCTGAAACCCGGCCTGCTGATTGTACCTGCGTTAATTAGAACCACGAGGCTGTGTGTGTGAGTGTGTGAGTGAGTGAGAGGGCCTCTCTGGATCAGCAGTAAATATTTAATCTGAGGGTCTGTGGCTGACACGACACACACACTGCTTCTTTTGTGCTGTTTGACAATCGCCACGGTGATGGACTGGCCGGTAGGAACTCATTGCTGAGAGAGAGAGAGAGAGAGAGAGAAAGAGAGAAATGAGGAGGTGGTTGTGGGGGTGTACTCATTGTGTGATTTGAGAGTGATGATAAGAGACTTAACGGGGAGAGAGAGAGAGAGAGAGAGAGAGAGAGAGAGAGAGAGAGAGAGAGAGTGAGGTGGGCGACACTTTTAATCTTAGGTCTTTGTTGAACTCTTGATTCTGATGCTAATGCTTGGAATGCTAAGGTTCAATTAATGCTAAAGCTAACTGAACAATTACTGAAAATAATCTTGTTGGCTTTTTAAAAAAAATCTAACCAATTTTTAATGTTAAACTCTCTGAATGCTGATGTAACAAAAATGGAAAATTTTGTGTGTTAAGTTTTGCTAATCTTAAAATATTTGTACTTATCCTAATAGAATGAATGTAAATAGAGCTATTTTTCTTATTTTCTGTGTATATATATATATCTCATGCTGGGCAACAATTTAAATGTTTTAATAACAATTAATCGCATGGTTTTCTGTGAATTGTTATACACTAAATTAAATGATTAATTCAAAAGTAGTGTATTGCTCACTTTTATTTTTAAAGTACTGCTATATGAACAAAAGTGCAATAACATTTGGTTTGCAAACACTTTAAACAAATAAGGTGCTTTTTAACAGCAGTTTTCCCTTTCACACAGTCACACAGCTGCAGTTCAAATATTTCTAAATCTCAACTTAAACATTAATGTAATCAAATCAAAAATAAAACCAAAGCTATTTGCCACTGCATGGCATTCACATTTTATCTAGTTCATCATAGAAAACCAAGTTACCCTCAGAGTCCAGAGCAGGGGGCGGAACCATTATAGCAGTTGCAAAGGGGGAAAAATGTTACTGTAGCGCAAGTTGGCAGCAGAGTCCATCAAATAATCAAATAATCCATCCAGCGTCCATAAAACTAATTATATGCATAATCTGAGAAAAATATATTCTATTTTAAAATATATTTTCTAAGCAGTCTATCGATTCATGCTACCCTATCGAAAAATACTACCTTGAAGCTTATACAGTATATACAGTCGGTTTAGCGCTGATAATGATGAGAAATAGGCAAATTATATGCATAGTCCAAGAAGAATATATTTTAAAACCAGTTTATACAGTCAGGTTCTAGCACTGAGAAATGCTACCTTGAAGCAGGGTGTTCTGACAATATCCATCCTGTGGAAAAATGCTCCCTTGAAGTTTATACGGCTATCTGCGTCCCAAGGTAGCATAGATTTATGGGTGTGGCACTGACCCCCAAGACTGTGGAACTGCACATGTGCAGAAGGGCACGGTAGCACATCTCGATGGGTAGCATGTTTCAGGAGAACACCGCACCGGTCATGTGGTGCGATTAATATGCGTTAATTCAACACCCCTAATGTATATATAAGCATGTTTATTAAACAATTCATAGCTTATCATTTTTTAAGTAGTGCTGATTAAAACTTGAACTTATCCTAATTGAAGAATTGCAAAATATTTAAGTAATGCCGTTTTTAAAAAATGTTAAAATATTTGAACCTACCCTAATAATTTTTTTCTAAAGACATGATAAAATATTTTAAATTATAAAATAAAATTAAATTAAATTATTTATATATAACATTGTGTATACATTTTCAAATCTTTGTTGAAGTAATGCTGATTGAATGAAGTTTTTGTAGAAGCTGTGTTTTTTTTTCTGATTCTTCGGCTCCACCCCCTCAGATATGTGTCACAAAGATGTCCACTCGCGGCTGCCAGGGATCGGACTCGGTCATCAAGCCCCTGGACACCATCCCTGAGGACAGGAAGGTTCGAGTCCAGCGCACTCAGAGTGGCTTCGAGCCCTTTGAGAAACCAGCCAGCCAGGTGAAGAGGGTCCACTCCGAGAATAATGCCTGCATCAACGCCAAGAGCTCGTCTGCAGGGAAGGAGTCACCCAAACTGCGTCGCCACTCCAGTCCCAGCTCTGTGAGTCCAGCACACACTAGGAGGGGCATGTCTTTGGGGCAGGAGTGCAAGGGTTCAAGTGTGCAGAACTAATTTTTGCGCATCAACTGTGTAGAAAAGCAAAGAAGCAGACTTCAGCAGGGGTCCGAGAGTCTGAGGCCCTCTGAGACTCTGTGATCATTTTATTTAAATGCCTAATCAAAGAGCTGAGAGTGTCAGAAGGATTGAAAATGTGAGTTAGTGAAAAGTTCAGTAAAATGAAGGCGATGCTCCAGTCGCTGTGACTCTGACCACATTAAAGGAGAAGTTTGGTGTGAAATGGAGCTGCGGTGTATTAAAACATGATAACGTGTATGAACTTTTGTCGAGTAGCCCACCTTCATTCGCCCCCCGCATTCTGAAACACAGCGCGTTTAGCCGATGTTAACCTCAAGGCTCTACTAGGGTGAAAATGCTAGCACTTGGGGCATCACGTAGCCAGTGCAGATAAATGGCTATTTTTACACCATTAACACACTTCATTCTAGAATTCTGAAGGCCCTGACATTTAAAACTTTTCAAGTGCACCAGTAATTTATTAAAAAGACAATTTATACAGACAGTACCTTCAGGTAATTTTGCTGTCGCCGCCATCTTGAAATTAAGGTACGATAAGTTGACTGACGAGCATGAACGAACAGGTAGGATAGGGCAACAGATTGCAAAATGAATTTTGTTGAAATGCGTTGATTCCAGCTAGAATATCTGGTGACTGTCTACATGAGAATGAAGAGCATCATACAAATAATGGGAGTATTCATGTGACTAATCAGCTGTAGTTTTGTTCGTGCTCGTCAGTCAACTTATTGTGCCTTAATTTCAAGATGGCGGCGACCGAAAAATTCCCTGAAGGTACTGTCTGTATAAACTGTATTTTTAATAAACTATCACATTTCACATACTCTTCTCTTCACACTGTCTGATTAAGGGTCTGATCACACGCTACTCTTCACACACATGGTCTAATAAAGTGTCTGATCACACACTACACAAACATTGTCTGATAAAGGGTCTGGTCACACATTCTACTTCATACACACATACTTCATACTCTTCACATGTGGTCTAATCAAGGGTCTGATCATACTCTATTCTTCATAAACACTGATAAAGGATCTGATCACACACTCTGCTCTTCACACTGTCTGATAAATAATCTGATCACTCTCTGCTTTTCACACACAGTGTCTGATAAAGGGTCTGATCACACACTCTGTCTAAAAAGGGTCTGATCATACACACTGTCTGATAAAATGTCATTGAAAACCTCCTCTCAGTACTCTCGCTTTATTGTTAGTGATGTTAAGGGTATATTGTACTGCACATGTCATGACACACTTTTCCTGCCGTTTCTATGACGACAGCTGGTGTCCAGGATGCGGCTGGTGTCTGGTGTTGAGAAGAACTGCGGTTTGGGGTTACAGAACGTCCACAGCGTTCAGGCTTCCACTGTATCAGTGCAGTTTGGGGTTTCAGCTCTCAGCTGATCCAGCAGAAGGCGGGTTGTGTTTCAGCCTGAATGCAGAGTGGATGATCTGCTCTGTTCTCCAGTTTGGTTCTTCTCCAGATCTGCTCTCCAGAACACCTCTCAAACTGGATCTTTCCTCCATTTGGTCCCAGTGCTTCTTCACCTTCCTCAAAAACAAGTTCTACTTTTATCCTAGCTACACTGTCCAGTGAGGCTCTGGGGAGCTCTTCCTCATTCTTTAGGGAAGTCTTTGAGCCTTTGAGTCTTGTTTCCTTGGAGCTCTTAGGGGAGGTTCCCCCTTTGAGTCTTAGGGAAGCTCTCTGTTTGAGTCTTGGTTTCTCTCAGTCGGTCTTCTTTGTACTCTTAGATAGGTTCTACCTACTTCATTCCTTTCAGTGGTCCTTCCTCATGCTCTTAGAGAGGTTCTCCTTTTTAGTATCAGTTCCTCTCTGTGGTTTGTCTTCATGCTCGTAGGGAAGCTCTGCTTTTGAGTCTTAGTTTCTCTTATTGGTCCTCCCTCTTGCTCTTAGAGAAGTTCTTTTGAATCCTGGTTCCTCTCAGTGGTTCTTTCTCATGCTTACAGATTCTTGATTCCTCTTTGTTTCTTTCTCGGGCTCTTAGATATGTTCTCCCTTTAAGTCTTGGTTCCTCTCTGTAGTTCTTCCTCCTGCTCGTGGAGAGATTGTCCTTTCGAGTCTTGGTTCCTCTAAGTGGTTCTTCTCGTCCTCTTGCTCCTGAAGGGGTTCTCTTTTTGATTCTTGGTTCTCGGTGGTTCTTCCCTTTGACTTATTTAGCAGTACTCATTATGGCTATGTACTGCTGGAGAAATTGTCACATGAATAAAACAGGGCTGAGCTGAA
Source organism: Hydrocynus forskahlii (assembly GCA_037974365.1). Taxonomy (NCBI): domain Eukaryota; kingdom Metazoa; phylum Chordata; class Actinopteri; order Characiformes; family Alestidae; genus Hydrocynus; species Hydrocynus forskahlii. The sequence goes on from JBBPCX010070978.1 coordinate 8,041, forward strand.
GCTGGAAGTTCGTATGTTCCTGGAGAGGCTGGCTCTGCTGAACTGTTCTGTGAGCAGAACACTTTCTCATCCATCATCCTGGAGGAAGCACACATCAGGCTGTGGATCTGGAATGTGAAGAATGGATGGTATGAAGGCTCTGCTGCTGCAGTGTTTATTCGTTACTGTCCCTGGTGAACACAAGAGAAGGGAGAAGTTGAGCCCTGTTTGGAAGCAGCTCCTTTATACTCCTCTATACTGCCTCCCTCCTGTCTCCCTCCTGACTCTCCTGTCTCCCTCCTGCCTCTCTCCTGTCTCCCTCCTGCCTCTCTCCTGTCTCCCTCCTGCCTCCCTCCTGTCTCCCTCTTGACTCTCCTGTCTCCCTCCTGACTCTCCTGCCTCCCTCCTGACTCTCCTGCCTCCCTCCTGACTCTCCTGTCTCCCTCCTGTCTCCCTCCTGACTTTCCTGCCTCCCTCCTGACTCTCCTGTCTCCCTCCTGCCTCCCTCCTGACTGTCCTGCCTCCCTCCTGACTGTCCTGCCTCCCTCCTGACTCTCCTGTCTCCCTTCAGCCTCACTGCTGCCTCTTTCCTGCCTTGTTATTACCTCCCTCCTTCCCCATGGCTGCCTCCCTCCTGTCTCTCTCCTGGTTCTTCTCCTGCCCTGCTGCTGCCTCCCTCTTGCTGCCTCCCACTTGCCTCTCTTCTGCCTCTCTCCTGCCTCCCTCCTGCCTCACTGTTGCCGCCCTCCTGCCTCAGTCCTGCTTTACTGCTTCCTTTCTCCTGCCTCACTCCTGCCTCACTGTTGCCTCTTTCCTGTTTTGTTGCTTCTCTTATGTCTTCATCGCTGTTCTCTCAGTCTTCAGGTGTTTCAGGCCTGCTGGGACTTTTTATTCTGTGGTCAGTCAAAGGTATGGTGCAGCAAAAACCCCCCAAAAAAACCATATTTACATTTACATTTACATTTACGGCAATCAAGGAGCCATTGACTATGTAGGTGATGTGCGGGATGATATCTGATGATATCATCTGGAGTGTGCTCGATGGGAGAGGGTCGAGTGGAGATGTGGTAGGTTTGCTGGACGTCAGGAGTAGAGACACTTCCTCAGGAGAGAGCGAAGAGAAGGCGTCAAACAGGGTAGCGTCAGTGTGGCAGGCAGCGTGGTGGTCGGGAGAAAGGATCTTCCAATGTCGTTGATCTTCTCGTCTAGCCTTCCTGTTGTGTATTACAGTATGTCAGATCAACCGTGTGGATCATATAAACACTTTTTTTTGTGCTTTTTAGGTGTGTGCGTGTGTTTGTGTGTGTATATACACACTTTTGGGATTTATTAGTAACTAGGTGTTATGTATTTATATATATTTCAGAATGACTGCGCAACACTGATGTCTGCTGTTTTTCTCAGTTTTTTTGTTTGTTTTTCTTTGTTTTGTTTTTTTTCTGAGGGAGTAAAAATGTCTCATCTCAAACATTTCTGGGTTTTACAGCCGACGAGCCCCAAGTTTGGAAAAGCAGATTCCTACGAAAAACTGGAGAAACTAGGAGAGGGTTCATATGCCACTGTCTACAAAGGGAAAAGCAAGTGAGTTTGTGTGGGTTAGTGTAAGTGTGTATGTGTGAGTGTGTAGGTTAGTATGAATGTATAGTATTCATTGTAGGTTAGTATGAAATATAGTTTATAGTTATAGAAGTATATTTTCATAGATATTGATAATATATGAAGTATCTGAATATAGATGTTTATGTAAATATATAAACAGTATACGAAAGCAACTTTTTGCAGTTTGTTTTAATCTGTAAAAAATAATAAAATAAATACAAAAGAAATTAAAAATAAGAATAAGTGATTTTAGATGGCCTGCGACAATTCACTTTAAGTTTTTACTTTTTATGTTTAATCTGAAAGCACAAAATATTTTTAGTTTTTTTTTGTGGTTGTTTTTCTCTGTTTTGTTTTGTTTTTTGCTTTATCACGGTCTACATTTTTTAATAATGTAAGTGACCAGTTCAGTGTACTTCATCCCAGAGGGTCGCTGTGTGGAGTGTGTAAACCCCACACTTTTTGAATATTATAAGAACAGACTCTGTCTTACTGTTTTTTGTTGTTTTAAGTTTTAAGTCGTCACACACTCCAGATTAAATAATGTAAAATCACATTTCACACAGTCCAGCATTATTGATCACATTTTACAGGGTAATAAAGTTATTTGTTTGTGTGTGTGTGTGTGTGTGTGTGTGTGTGTGTGTGTGTGTGTGTGTGTTTGTGTGTGTGTGTGTGTGTGT
>JBBPCX010070979.1:0-10300 GCA_037974365.1 Hydrocynus forskahlii
CAGATATTTGATACTTATGACAACAACTGATGTTAGTTAAAAACTTTATATAGCAAAAAAATATATAAAAATATATTAAAAATGTATATAAATATATGGCCATTATATAAAATTGATCGCTTGGCCAAAAATGGGTAAATCACATAATCAGGTAGGAAACACTAAGAACTACATTTCTCAAGTGTTGAGTTTAGAATGAAAGCATTTTAACCAAAATTGCATGATTTAACAGTGTAAATAACAAGGAATTAAAAAATGTAGTTTCATGGGTTTCAATTGGCTAATAGTGGCCACGAACAAGCTGAATGTACAGTAAAAACGAACGAGGCCAGAGAGTTAATGTACCCTGTCCTTGAGACCACCAGGGTTATCGCTCCGGAAGTGTAAGACACAAAGAGACCATTAGATAGAAGCTCTCCATCTCCATTCATATCAGGGTGTCTTCAGTCTAACACTGGACGCATCAGAGTCGTTTTTGATTACCTTGTGGCCTTGTCCATTTCTAGAGAGAATAACCATTCGGTCCGGGAGCTCAACAATCAAATCAATCATTTTTTTCTACAAATGCACGAAATAATCTGTACACATCTTAATTATCTCTTAAAATGTATTCATGAAATTGTTATGCTTTTGTTACTACGGTCTCTTTGCAGTAAACTTGTAATTGATTTTTCTTCTGTTTCTTAATTTTTGTGTGCTCGTTGTTTCTTGTCCCCGTTTTCTTCTCCGTTGTTGTTTACATTCTCCGTGTGCCTTTGTTTACCTCAGCTATGTGTCTGTCTTTCACTGTCAGTCTATTGTTTTGGCCCCAGCTCCACCTTAGCCCCGCCCCCTGTGGTCTCGTTTCCTTAGTTGGTATAAATACCCCTGTGTTTCAGTCTGTATTTGTCAGTCCTTTGTGATTTATACCCTCGTGTTACTTGGTTTGTTTTTGCTTAGTGTTTGTTCTTTGTGTTTTTGGCCTCAGAGTTTTTTGGTTTGTTGATGGGTTTTTTGTGTGTGTGCGTGGTTTGCTCCAGTGCTTTTTGACTCGTTTTTGCTCACCTTAAACTGGGCTGGGCTTCAACACCCCTACACACCTACATCTCTATATGTCACCATTTTTTACATTCTTGACTCTGCAGTGAAAGTGTACCATTATGCTGGCATGTGTTGAAATGTTCAAAAGGTTTTGTTGACCAGCTCATAGAAGCTGCGCTTTTCCGAGTCATCTGGGTATTTGTGGACTCCACCAAACTAGAAGCAACTCGACAGGCCTCAGCTGGTCCCCCATGAAAGCAGCTGGATGATGGTTCAGCTCTTTAGATTTAGCATTAGTAAGTTGTCTTCTAATAGTTACACTCTTAACCTTTAGAACCCGGACAGTATTTTTCCTGTGTCTGCATTACACGTCCTTTTCTAATATTTAAAGCCTTAAACAACGTGCACTAGTCTCAGATATTCTTAGAACTTAACCAACTTTTAGGACATAACTTACCACAAAATAATCTAAACTGTAAAAATCCATAAGCATACGTGTTGAAAATCTTTAGATTGCACACACAGTATTCTATGTTGAAAAGAAAGTTTCAAAAATAAAAATTATTTGATAACGTTGACTTCTAAAGACGCAATTTGTAATAATTGACCCCATTTTTGAAGATCCAAACACCATGAAGTTTATATTTCAAGCTTGAGAGCTCTGATTCTACACGTCATACAACATTGTCTGAAGCTCCACTGTGGACCCCAAGACATAGAACCTTCAAGTAAGGAGGCACTTTTGTATAAATCAGTGTTTTGAATAGTGAAGTGACTATTTGTCACATGTGAAAACAGCACGAAATTCTGTAACACATTAAACCCATTCACCAAGTGAAGCAGCGGGCAGCCAGGAACACAGCATCTGAGGAGCAGAGTGTGGGGACGGTACCTTACTCAAGGGAACCTTAGTGATAACCCTAGTGGTCCTGGGATTCAAACCCGCAACCTTCTGGTCACAGGGCCAACTCCCTAACCACTACGCCGCCAGCTGCCTCATTTGAGTGCTGAGGATTGAGTGCTTTCATGGCATCTGCCCAGTATAACAGGCTCCTGTTACAACTGTTAAACCAGATTACAGGCAATACAGTCTATTTGATGTGGTCATTTGTACTATAAGCTTAGCATCTGATGATGAGTTATAGTGTAGGTGGATGAACATTACCAATCTGGGCTCAGAAAGTGACATTTAACCATTGGGTGTGAAAACACCGGGCAAATGCTCACGGAAGACCCTCTGAGCATTAAAAATGCAGTACTGACAACGGTTAATAAATTAAATGCTTTTAAAGACCATGTCAGTGATTTAAAAAACCCAGGGATTGTGTCTTGTTGGGGAAATATTGCGGAATAGAGTTTGAAACTAATGGAGTGGGAGGTCGACAGATGGCGATGTCGGTGTTCGCCAGTATCTTCAGGCCTTAAAAGCCGCTGGGATTGGACGATTGCGTGAGAAACGCCAGTGTGTCGAGTTGATTATGTAGGGAAAACATCTTTATTAGGAGGAAAAGTGTTTCCAAGTTATTAGCAGTCATTCTTAATGACGATCAGTAATGACAGTGCCAGTATGCAGAGCCGGGCGTCAGAGATAAATTGACTCCAGTTCATTGCAAACATTTGTTTTTCTTTTCTCCTGACCTTTGCCGATACTTGGGGAAAACGGCGGCCACCCGGGCACACAGTGAAGCGAAGTGAATCGATGGCTTCCATGAGCAAACACAGCCGTCTCCACTGGTTGTTTAACACACTGACCTCATGAAAGTGTTGCAGTGGGTCATTATTTAAGTGTCCTGTGGACATGATGCATGTTTTCTCAGACAGTACTGGTGTAGCCAGTCACTGGACATTTTAAAGGCTATATAGACCTATATCTCTTTAACTTATAATACCTTAAAAATAATACCTAAAACCTGCAAAATGGAACAAGAACTTTCTTTGATTATATTTAGTGAAGCAACAAACTGTCCTATTCTATATAGTCAGTCATTCACACATCTGAATACGAGATTTATGGAATTTTCTGCTCATTTTAATGCACAATTTCTTAATAAAATATAAAACGTGCCCTAACCTTTGCACAGGTCACTTTTTTTTTTTCTGCCAGTGGGTTAAATAAACATTCATTGTGTTTTGAAATGTGAATATGTATATGTAAGATCTGAGTCTGGGGTATTTATGAACGTTAATTAGTCATGTGATTAGAACTCTAGTGGGTCTCTTAATTAGTGAATTAGAGCTAGACATTAGGAGTTGTTGAGGGGAGGGGGCGGATCTGAGGTTAGCGTTTTAAGGGTATCCCTCAGCAGGACTGTTCTCAGTACAGCAGAGACACAGTTATGATAGAGTGAGTGACGCTGTGTATGAGGCATTGTTGCTGAGGCTGCTAGGTTGAGAACAGTCCACCATCCAGCCAGGAAGATTGTCAGAAAGTGCCCGCGAATGAAAAGCCAGAGGACGTCTAACACAAACCCCATCAACAGACATTCAACAGCCTCGAACTGTCCAGCAGCAAGGTGGAGCTGCGAGGGAGGGGTTTCCAATACAGTGGCCAGGTAGCTTATGTAACTCCACCATTCTTTGTAATTTAAATTTAAGCGGCTTCGTTGAACCTGTCCTGGAACATGCACCGATTTGCTAACTTATCTGTTTAATTTTTCACTCTGCTCTGCACTTCAATAAAACTTTTAAAGCCCCACGTCTTTCCCAAAGCCACCTTTTTTTTTTCGAGCTCTAGGGTGGACTGTCTAGTGCTCGGCAGGACCGACCACAACGTTGGTTCTTTCCATCCAAAACCCATTTGCTGGAGATGGAAAATTCGTAATAATTTTGAGTGCTCTTCCCAAACTCGGCCCTTCAGGGCATATAACTACATGTGCACCAAGTTTGTTTTTTCTGAGAAAGTGAACGGTTTTGCCCCGACTACAGAGGACGTCTGCAGTATTTAGTGTTTTGAGTGGGCTTCTTTAATAACCGGCAAAGTAAGTTTGCAACTTTATACTGTTAGATATTTATATCTCATGCTGGAGTGTATTTAGGCCATTTCATAGTCAAAATATATCACTTTAAAGCAGAAAGCATGAATATCCCTCACTTTTTTGCAAATAAGAGTTTGATGTAATATGAAAACGTAGTTACATTTTTAAAAATGTACCATTCACTCCAAGGTCTGGACAGTCCGTGTTTGAAACTGCAAAAACATGTTTCAGATTCTGTTTTTGTAATGTCATGAAAGCCAAAACTGCTTTTCTTTTTTTAAACGAGCCAGATCGGAACAGAGGACATTTACATAAAACGGCCTTAAAGGGACTTTCTGAATTGGACAGCCAGTCAGAATAGAAGTAATTTACCTCTTTAAAGGCCTTTTGCAAGAGCCAAAATATGGGACAGCCAATCAGAACAGAGATCATTGACACAGAATGGTCTTAAAGGGACAGTAATAAACAGCCTGTTAAATGTTCTGGAGTAAAGAGATGCTGTAAGACATCTGAAGTGAATTGGGACAAATTATGACCACATAAAATGTAATTGGGTCATGAAATTAATAAAAAATGAAGCACATGCTACATTAGACTGACGTTGTTCTACTTTATATTATTTGATCTTACTGTTGAATATCAATATGCACTAAAATATAGCACACTATTAACAGTGAAACCAGTAAACCTTCCAAACTTTTGCCTTTCTTTTAACCTTTAAAAGGCTCAGTTCCGCACCGAGGCTCAGAGGTAGTGCAGCCGCCGCTGTCTTTGTGCTGAGTTTGGCTGCGTTAAGCACAGCTCAGCAGGAGACAAATTCACTCGACATGTTAATTAAGTCAGTGTTCTCTCTTTCTCTCTCTCTCTCTCTCTCTCCATCTTTCTTCTTCTCTTCCTTGTATTTTTTTTTTTTTAAAGCACGGGATTGGGACTGGAATGCCAGCAAATGCTGCAAATTGAAACCATTAAGCCTCCAGTACGAGTCAGCCTGCGTTTTCCACTCGTTGCGAAAGCTCCCACTCTCCTCTCGGCCCTAAGCCTCATTATCTGATTGGATTATACATACATCCAAAGGGAATCCAGGGGAGCACAGTACCGTTCCCTTTTTTTCTTTTTGATTTTTTTTCCCCTCCTCCATAAACACAAGCTTTTTTGCAGTTTGATTGCTTTACATTGTCACAAATTTAATGGAAAATCGATCAGTGTCCAGGGTTGAAGGACGCACGGCCACTCTGGGGGGGATGTTAATTAAATTTATGCCGACGACTGAGTAAACATCTTTTAGAAAAAGTTGTTTTGAAGGCCCTATTGAAGCACCGGGACAATAGTATGTAATATAAGCTGTTGAGCATGTACAAGACGGCGTCAAAACAGTCTGAATGCTCACAGATGATGACGTGAAGAACACTGGTCAACTTGTTACAACTGCATGTCAAGGTCTAAGGTTTCAGACGGCGAGCGAACATTTAGTTCTCATGGTCGATGTGTTGGATGCAGGAGGGTTGGGTAGTGGCCTAGTGGGTAGGATACTTGCCTGTGGGCCAAGTGGTCATAGGTTTGAATCCTGCCTTCAGCACCACCACTGGGTTCCTGAGATAGACCCTTAACCCCAGCTTGCTCCAGGGAGACTGCCCCCTGTGGGAATGGAAGTCCCTTCGGATAAAAAGCATCTGCTAAATGCAGTAAATGTAGAAGACGAACATAAAGACCGGTTTTGGCCAGACATGAGAACCTGCCAACTTTGGTCCGAAGAGGAACAAACCGGGAACTACTGACAAGCCCATCTAATCGAAAAGAGAGGTTGTGGCACAAATTAACAAGAAAATTGATGCTGGTTACAGGAGAAATCTTACAAGCAGAGCACCCAGCTGAGTATAGCTGCAGACCGGTCAGAGAACCCATACTGACCACTGTCCACAGCCTACAATGGACATGTGATCATCAGAACTGGACCATGAAGTAATGGAAGAAGGTGGTCTGGTCTGATGAATCATGTTTTCTTCTACATCATGTGAACCACCGTGTGTGTGTGTGTATGTATGTCTTATCTGGGGAAGAGACATCACCAGGAAGGCGAGGTGGTGGAGGCAGTGTGATGCTCTGGATGATGTTCTGCTGGAGAACCTTGGGTCCTGCATTCAGGTGAATGTTCCTTTGACGCCTAAACACTGCAGACCAAGTTCACCCTTCGTGGAGACGCTGTCCCTAATGTAAGTTCCTCTTTCAGCAGGATGATCCCCCTCACACTGCAAACACTGTTCAGGAACCATTTGAGGAACATCACAGTAAGTTCAAGGTGTTGACTCAGCCTCTAGATTCCCCAAACCTCAGTTTGATTGAGCATCTGTGGATTGTCCTGGAGCAAGTCTGATTCTCAGCAGCTCCATCTTCCAACTTTCATGGCTTAAAGCACCTTCAGAGGTCTTGTGGAGGCCATACCTTGGTGGGTTGGTGGCATGCAGAAAACTAAAAGCATGTAAGACATTTGGTCATCAAGTTTTGGCTCAATTCTATATCCAAACAGGCCTCTTAATTAGTAAATTGTTTAAGGTTTATCTTATCTTATCTTATCTTATCTTATCTTAAGTTGCAGTCTTTGCTAGTGGAAGAGTTCAGTTGTGCACACACATCCTGTATAACCTCCATAGAAATGAATTATCAATAAAATTATACATTTTTGATGAGCAACACATAGGAGTGAGGCCACAACGCCTGGCTGGAGGGGTATGAAGTATCTGGCATTGAGTGGTGGAGTCATCTGGAGTGATGGAGCTCCATTCAAGACCTCTAGGATCAGTTGGAGTTCAATTAGTGATCCAACATGAGCACCTGACTCCCATGGCTGCAATCAAATCCTCACAGCAATGTTCCAATATCTAGTGTAAAACCCTTCCAGAAGAGTGGAGGATGATATTGCAGCAAAGGGGCAACAAACCTGATCAATACGTTTTGATTTCAGACGAAACACATAATGAGGTGTCTACAGACTTGGATCTATAATTTATTTTGTTTTTATTTTATTTTTTTGTAGCGCGAGCAATTTGAAAACTGCAAGACACACATTTTGATGATTGCTTTAAAAAGAAATGAAACAAACTCGGGTCTCCGATGATGTTCTCCTCCCGAGGACCTGATCAAACCATGTGTCTCTCGCACTTCCTCTGATCCACAGCCTTGAGAAGAGCGGAGGCCGCTGCTGAGTCAGGCTTTCAGCCCGGTGTGCTGTGGAGAACTGAGCCAGAAACTTCCCACGTCGGGAGTGGGAAGAGTCCTCACACAGGCCGGGCCAGCTTTGCAGACGTGAAGGAAACAGCTGTAACGCTGAAACGTTGTATCGTTTTATTACGGTGGAGCGCATCAAAACATAATTGCGTTTAAATGCCACGAGTTCTGGATAATCTCCAGCCATATGGCTCAGCCGCACGCTCAGAATGAGAACGTGGCAGAGGTTTGACGGCGTTAAAAAGATTTCCCTGCATCTTCACTTAACCTTTTAAGCATGAACGATTTCATTTGATTTCGTACCGTTGACCAGGCTCCGCCCACAAGTGTGTTCTTTCATGGATACTGCTGCGAGACCAGGCTGGTGAAAGAGAAGTCAGCACAACGAGAAACAGTGGCACACATTTTAGTGCACCAGCGCCCCCTACATTGTGCTCTGCCTTTCTGAGGCACTGGATTGGTTGATAAATTTCCTCACCCAATCAGAAAAGTTCTGCCAAAAATGCGTTGTCTCCCAAATCCCCTCATTATGAGACTAGCAGCGACAAAATAGTCCAGCTCAGTACTGTGGCATTTTGAAGTTGAATCTCAACGCAGTGTTTTATGCAGTTTCTTATCAGGCTGAAGAGCATTTACACAGCAGTCACTACAAAATAGAAGCATGGGTGGGGGGGCATGACTAGGCTAGGGGAACTGCTAACACTATGGAAAGACTAAACTTTAACACCAACCTTGTGCTTCCGCTCACTGGCCACTTTACTGGAAACACCACTCTTTTATTTCCACTCATTGGCCGTTCTTAATATTAAAAACCGACCAAGTGCCTCCTCTCGCTGACCACTGTTTTGGAAACACCTCCTTTGTGCTTCCACTTACTAGCCACTTTATTACACTTCAATACAAACAATGTAATCTAAACCATGAGAAATAAGAAACATGCGACCATGAGACTTTAATCACATCTGGATGCGCTTACAATAGTTTTCATAAGTCATATGGCTCATTCCTGCAAAGTATAAGCGAGCAAAGCCTCCCGAAAGTGTGTTCTGATGACATTTCACACAAATCTCACCTCTACAGGCAGTTTTGCTTTGTACTGTGCTTTTGTATTTAATATTGGTTTTTAAAGCATCAACCTGCAATTGGCGAAAACTTTTTTTTTTTCTAAAAACTGTTTCTGAATCTGTCACCACATTTGCTTTACTGCAAAACAGTCGTTTTTCATCCAAATTTCTCCATCGTTACAAAGAGCAGGGCTGGCTTGTACGAAGCCACTCTGAGAAATACAAACAGTAATCTCTGGTTTAAAAGGCTGTTAATTGCTCAGTGAGCAAAGAGGTTGTTCTGCTGAATCAATCGAGGAAAAAACTGTAATGGCTAGAGCACTAAACGCTAGCAGTCTCATATAGCTTGGATATTGTTGTCTAATTATCTTAGCTGGTGTCCCGTGAAGTGTCAGGGCCACGAGGAGATGGGAGATATTTCCGCGCTGGTCGTGCCGCTGTGCGCTAATCAGTGGGTGTGTGATTACGGCGTAATGAACAGAGGGGGTGGAAGGGCCTGTCCTGTGTCAGCTCCCCAGTGGTGTGGTAATATAAAGCTTTGGTCTCCACTCGGGGTACCCGTGGCCCCCAGGTCCCCGGGGTCACCTGCGAGACCGTAACTCTAATTAAACCCTGCTAATTGGCCGACATGCCGCGATTCCCGCTTACTCCGGAATTCTTACTCGACCGTGTTTATGAGATATGGAGACACATAACAGTCTCAGCTTAATGTAAAACCAGGATCGAAAACTTGTTCCACTTTGACCTATAAGCTAGTCAGTCAGTGGCCGCTTTATCAGAAACCTCTCCCTTCCAGATCCACCCGTACCAGTAATGGCACTTTTCCACTGGCACAAGAATGTTGGCGCAAATATTTTTGTTTGAGCTGAAGATGAATTTTGTTTGAGCTGAAGGTACATTTCTTTGTGGGAGTTTTTATTTTTTAACCACTGTGAGTAATGCGAAGGTGGACATCACTAACAAGTTCTCTGGGTTCGGTTTTCAGCACACGGATAAAGAGCGCAGGGAAAAAAATTAAATAATAAATAATAAAAGACCACAATAACAAAAGCGGCTCTGACAGACAAACTCTGCCGGTTCGACTCCATGAACACGGTTTTAGGACGACCGGCCATAAACTGGAGAGAATTGAGTCAGAAACTCCATTACCGGACTGAGATACACTGGAACATCACAACCTGATACAACTTCAGTACCATCACAGTGCAGTTTAGATACAGAACAGTTCCTGTAGAGCTGTGGGAAAGTGCCTTTAGAGTCTGTAGCCCATCTGTTGATCCACAGTTAGCATCAGCTCATCTAGATCCACCTTGCATTTTGTTTCTTTCTCTTCGACAGGACTTGTTTAGGTGTGTATCCTAGCTGGCATGAACTTGGTTGAACTGCAGATGTTGATAGAAGTTTAACAGGTATGAAGAACAGATTTGGACTAGTTGAGCACTGATGTGCGTCGCTCTGGATAAGAGCATCTCCTAAATGCTGTAAATGTAAATGTAGATCTTCATCAGTAATCAGTTTCTGACCACAGAGCTGCTCTTGGCTGGATATTTTAGGATGGTGAACCAACTCTCAACCTTGCAGTGACAGTAATGTGCCAAACCCCAGCTGTACCTCATAGGCTCGCACCAACATCACCCACACTGCCAGGTCAGGGTCACCGCTGCACTGGGAACCTTCCACAACTGTGCACAGTAACCTCCCGCTTATACGCAGCTCAGCAGTCGCTGCTTCGGTCTTTTTCTGCTCGCAGAAACTGCAGATATCCTACACAATTTTAGCTTTAGTGCCATCCAGGCTGGTTGTTTATGTTTGGGCGCAGCAGTTAGCAAGGCAATAAGACACCTGAACCTCCGCTGCTCAGCGCCGCCCCTGTGACACATCTGTGACGCTGCAGTCCAGAATTCCCCCCCCTGAAGCGTCTAGAGTGTTCTCGCGTTTTTCTTTTTGTTCTTCTTAAAGCCCTGTATTTTTATTACTGTAAATTAAATTCATTTATTACTGTATTTACCTGCTTATACC